>JAHZMX010006101.1:0-17308 GCA_027743895.1 Seira musarum | reverse complement strand
TTTATTACCATGGTTAAAGTATATGCGTTTAATGTGCTCTATCAATTAGTATTACTTCTGAGTAATAAAACCGCAAATTCAAAGATTTTAACAAATATCATTTAAATAATTGGAAATAATTTAAATTCTTTTATTTTCTGCCTTAAATTATCTACAATTGTTATACTATATCCTCTAATCTATTAAAAGCACCGAAAATGTATCCTTGTCTGATTAACGAGAAACCGTTTTGTGGAATGAAGGTATACAAAACCAACGAGTGTACCAAATTATATGCATTAGACATGTAAACAAATTATCCAGACTTCCCCTTATTATAAAGGGAGTTTTTTAAAGAGCTTTTTACGTCACAATTGTAAGATCTAAATCAAATATGTCCATGAATCATATACTTAGCTACGTTATTTGTTTTTATATTAGTACAATGGGAGCCCTGAAAATAAGAAATAAAATTATTTGTCACATTATTAAAACATTCGACATTTTTGCAAAGTTCTAAAGAGCTTCCTGCGAAATAAACTGCACAAATAAGATTTCCACTTGAAAAAGAAGAAATTAATGTATGGTTATTCGAAAACTTATGCACCTAATACAAAGCCTCAACAACTTTAAATTTACTTCGATTTTATTACTATTTCGTGCGCTTCGTTACTGGTACTTAAAACATTCAACAATGTTTACTTTTATTTTTGCTCATTTCTTTGACATTTCTCTCCATCTATGAAAAATCACACCAGCTATAACAGTATATGCATGACTACCTATATTAAAAAAGCTTTTTAAACCATAATTTACAATTACATAAATTCAGAACATTTCATGCTGTACAAAATTGTTTTTATTCCTATTTTAAATTTTATACACAAGTCTTACAGAACAAAAGTTAAAAGGCAATTAACAATGTTGTCCATGATGGACTCGAAGAAATCTAGTCGAGTTTCTTTGTTTAACTGCCCAGTTGCACAGCTAAACGTTATGGGCTTCATCACAGCTCTGAATTTCTTTTGAAAAACTTTATATTCAAAATTGTTTACCTTTAATAAAAGACTTTCTCTCAACCAAATGCTTTTGAGGGAACGGCTTTTGCATGGCAAATTTAGAAGCCATCCAAACAAGACAATTAAAAATGCCACCGAAACGGTTGTAATAAACATGAACATAATAGACAGTCTCCATTCCATTTTATCCACTCCAATTAAAGTGAGGGTGGTGCCAAACAGAATGACAAAGTACAATGCGGACAAGCACAATCCGTTGAGATGGCAGAATGACTTGTCAATCACTCGTGCCAAGAAACTGAATAAGACGTAGTAGTTCAATTTAGATTTCAATGACTTCTGACACTGAAGTGAAACCAAAATTTCGTGGTACACGCAGGGCATTAGAGGAATGAGCAAGCCTGTTATTCGCATACATCGGGTGATTTCAGCGACAGAAATTTGTGCGTAAAAATATCTAAACAGATACAAGATTAGCCATCCTGTTTGGCCTAAATTGTCAGGATTGAAACTCGGAAAAACTATGCGGAGGGCATGAATAAATGGGTCCAGGTTCAATGCTAACGCAACAACTGGAATTGATACAGTAGGAACCATGTCGAATGCAACTATACCGTAAAGTAGCATTCCTGATTTGTGGTGTTTAAGATCATACAAAAATGAGGTTTTTTGTATCTTCAAATGCCAGGGTTTTATTTCATCATTGAGGTCAAGTAAAGAATTGAATGCAGGAATCAAATCCTTCATTTCTTTCAGCAAAATATAAACCATCGCTGAAAACGTATTCACGAATGCGTATTGTACGCCAATGCTAAACAATACAAATGGTGTGTGTTTTGCAATTCCAAAAATATTGGCGAGTACTACAATGTAAATCGTGCAGTTTGTGAAGACAAATAAGACAAAGTACATTACAAAAATCCATAGGAAAATGTCCTTTTTTGTATTTACATACCGAAATCTATTTGATTTTGCGTCGAAGCGTAAGTTTGTGCTGTATGCGTACAAATTATCACAAATCTTTTGGTTTAGAGCAAGCGCCTTAAAAAGTACTTTAGAAGTCATTTTTTGAATTAATGCGACAAAAACTTGGTCAATATGCAAAAACTCTACAACGAATATATGAATTCTAGGATTTTGCGTTATCAAGTTTTTAGTGAGTTTTAAAGCGTTGATTGATTATTTTTTAATAAACGATGTTTTCTGATCAGAGTCTTTTGAAACACCTACTTTGCAGTTTCTGGAATGACAATGTGAAACTGTGTATGAATCTAGAGGATTTACTTGCCGAATGTCCTTCATATAATTTGAGTGCCCCTGACTAGTTTCGTCCTAAAATTGTCGTCAACAAGTTACTTCCCTTGTTTGCGCGGTTAACTTGTTTCTGTAATTTGTTTATTCAGAAATTTTGAAATCTCTTCCTCCCAATTTTGAAATAGGGAATTAAGATCACCTATTGTGGACGGTGTATTTGAATGTCGAGTATACGTCCTTATTACTTTGATGATAAGGAATTTCAACGCACGAGGCCATATTAATCAAACATGCATTCCAAATGACATATAATATTGGGTATGCAAACGCGTGAGCAGGTCTTCCTCTCATTATAAAGTTGGTGAAACTACTTTTTTTAATGCAGTGATTAATAAATCTAGAGAAAATCCATGCGTTTACTCGTCTCTTAGAAACCGTGTTACATGATATGGAGGGACTATTGATAGTCTTTTTTGGGTCACTTTTTGATCATAATTTACGAAGGGCGATTCCAAATTTTTACCAATGTTATTGGCCGAACTCACACATAAGTATTGAACTTGCTATAGTACAATTCACCTCATTGTAAATACTATTGAACCCAGCAGAATTCGAGCTAGCTAAAGTGGTGTGGTGTCATCCATTTTGATCCCTGAACAGCTACCGCACCTACTAATTTGAAAGTTTAAATCGCGTCAATGAATTACGGGGACGTGGTGAAAAAGATGAAAGCGCCTCATGCCCGAAGGGGCAACTGCCTGCATGAATTGTCCAGGGAGAAAAAATGAAGGAAATGTAGAATTAGCTGTAATATGTAGAAATCTGACAGTACTTTGACTATTACTTTTATTTATTCATCACTCCTTAAATTAGAAAGCTGAATTTGTCACGTCGCTACGCAGGTAATTTCCTCAATTTCTTTATTTTTTTAAACTTCGAACCAATTTTCTGACTTAGCTTTGTAGCCTAATAATTATAAAGGATAGTATTGTTTAGGGCTACTTTTAAAACCTTAGAAACTTCATCAGACAGCATGTAAATTGTTTAAAATACATATCTATTGATGTAAACAAATGAAGCATCTTAATTCAATAGAAATCCAGCTCCTATATGCGGAGGTCCCCCTTGTTACAATGAGTCAGGCAATTTAAAAAACATAATTAAGTACAATGAAATCTGCAAATAGTTGCGCCAAATAAAAATTATTTATACAAGTAGTTTGTAAAAAATATTCTCTAGAAAAGCTATCAGTAAATTGATGCAAGAAGTTGCAGCAAACAGTAAAAAATTAAACCAAACTCCTTAAAATTACCTCCTTGATTATATCCATTGTCGAAAAGATCGGAAATTTTTCCTGAATTGCCTTGTACTAACTCCCGATGTCGAAGCGAATCATGATAGTGCAGTACATAAGAATACAACGAGATTTTTTCTGTGTCAAGTCCTTTCATTTTTCTGACGATTTTTATGGCGGCATAAATAGTGCTTAGTTTTTCCAAGTAAAGTTGTATGCCAGACTCAACTAATGAATTGATTCCTTTGAAGAATGTCTCCGTGAAATAAAATTTTCCATACTGTGTATACCATAACTTCATATCCAGAAGAAAGTGTGGTTCAGTCAAAGATTGATATATAATTCGGTTTGAAAATGTTGCAAGCAGTAGATGGTCTTGTTGCTTCCCGGCAATTCCTTCCCAAATCACAGCAAATCGACTGGAGGTACTAAACTCCTCATCAAAGTCAAACCAACCAATTTCCGTACTAAACCTCCTATATGTTAGCGTACCACCAGTGTTGAATACTTCTTTTATGACGTGTTTTGGAAAAATATGGAATCCGTCGCTATAATGGAGTCTGAACACACGATTGGCCAAGTTGAAATAAAAATTAGGAACGGTGATGTTGTTGTCGTCACTGACAAATTGCATTATCCTGCTCCAACACGATTCTGTGAGAATGGCTGGTACCATGTTTTTATCCGTAAGATCAATATTCAATTTTGGCAGATCGTAAGGTTCTACTTCTGCGGTAAGATCAGCATACATCGAAAAGCAGTAAAAATTTCTCAAAAGAAATGTAAACCAGATCCAGAAAATCAAAAGTGCAAAATTTTGCCGATTTCTACAATCGTCAGTGTCATCTTGTTCAAAACTCGAAGCAACCAGCCAAAATGTCCACTTTCGTGATAGCTTAACTTTTTTCAATTCTAGCCCAACTAGCAACAGATTTACATAAGCAAAGCAAATTATGACACAAATCCACACTTCAACTTTGAATGGTCCAAAAAACTTTAACAAATTATTTGATATTCCGTGCAAGTTTTCATTTTTGCTTAAAACAACGTAATACGTCAAACCCGACCAATTCACTCCAAATGGGCTGACTGCGTCACTGGTGCTTAGAAAACCGTTATCACTTTTGAGAAACCGAGTTTCTAGTACACATTGTGTGCAATTTCTTTTTTTAAGAACATACAGTCTAAGACAATCCGATGGATCTTGATAAAAGTTACTTGTTTCAAACTTGTCAGTTCCAGCAAGAGATAAACTTGGACATAGTAAAGGATTGTTCAGGTATTCAACGGGTGTCTCAATAATCCTGAAATTGTTCCAGGTCCTTTCATTCAGCTCTTTCCATTGTTGAAACAAGTTTTTCACCTGCAAAACTCCGCCACTGTTTAGTGGTTTCAAAATCATGCGGGTAAAAAATATATCCATCTTAAATTCGTGAAAGAAAATCTCTCTTTTTTCGCATGAGTAACAACCCATGTGAAGAACTAAGTTTTCTTTAGCGGAACTACTCATTTTTAATTGTACGGCAATAAAGATTGCACTAGCAAGAAGAGGTGGTACATCCCAAAGTAGTCCAGGATAGTGTTCCAGTTCAGCTTTCATAACAGCAACCAGAAAATGAGGGAAAGTTACTCCGGTACGAACACTAGTTGAGAAAAGGGTATCAATTTTAAACACAGTCTCCATTAAATTTACGTACCAATTATTGTTTACCCTGGAAACGAAATTTCCTAGTGTTATGGGCAATATTATAAGAACGGTACAGACCGTACTATGTCTTTGCTCCCGAAAAACTTTTACAAAGTTGAAGTAGTGGTTTTTCTTAATCCATTCGTCCCTTGCGCTTCTAACGCTGACCTGAGACTTCTTGGCAGTTTCCAAAATGGATTCTAATGAATACTCGCTTTCAAAGTAGGCGTTATGTCCAGTTACGCTAGTTGAAACTGTGTTCCACAACAACAACGCCCATTCAATTTCGTCCACTTCGTTTAAGTTTTGCCTATCTTTTCTTGCAAAGTAAATTGTACATTTTCCGAAAATTCTGATGAAAGGCTTTAGACCTTTTTCAAAAGAATTCAAGCGGGATAAATGTGCCATAGGGAAGAGTAATAGTATTATACCGACACTGCATTTAAGTGTAAAAATTTTTGAACCCATTCTTATACAATTTTTAAAACGTTACATAATCAACATTATGGCGTTATGATTACAACGTCTCCTATGAAAAGAAACAAGACCATATTTTTGCAATTTCTTATTTTCGATTTGCATATTTATTGAGTCGTATCAAGTTTTACGCTTGTTTGAACCTTAAAGTAATTAGAATTTTAAAGTAAATATTAGTTTTCATACTGCAAACGGTATGTGCCTAACTAAAGCTGGTGGGTGGTGAGGTGGTGATGAGGAGTTGGAAAGTTTTATAATCATATTGTGGTTATCAGTAAGTAGAAATTTGTTTTTAGATTCAACGCCCCGCAAAATTTATTGTGTGCCGTCGTTCTGGGCCATTTCGAGATTGCTGCTTACAAGGGCGATAGCCACATGTTAACTTGTAGCCGTAATTGGTGGGACACTAAACTCTAACTTTCGAATGTTAGCAATTCATGATTATAAGGGCCAAACATGACCCATGTAAACCATTAGTAATTTAAGTATAATAATAAGTGTATTCCTTAAAATACCTCTGTTCTATTATGTCATTTTATTTTAGCTTTCTCCCGAAGATCAAACATGCATCCATTGTTCGCAATATAATAGATTCCCAGCATTCTCGCCTAAAGTCATTATCCAACTTTCTCACAGAACCGAAAGATAAGTACATTGGTTGCAATGAGATTAGTTTTTTATGAATAAGTCTAGAAAACATAAGATGTCTGCCAGCAACGCGTTTATTCCAGTTCCATAGTTGATTAAAGGTTAGATTGTAGCATCGTATACCGTTTGATAAAGCAATTGAAAATGTTGCAATTGAGATAATCATGAATACAACTAGTAAGCAATAAACGGGTAATGGTATTAGGTAAAACCCACCCATCGTAACGAAAGAGGTCAACAGCATAATCAGAATGTAGCCGTAGGAAAGCAGAACTAAGGTCAAGTCCACCACTGCAATTCTTGTTACAGTTACTAACACATACACACCATTATAAATTCTAATCGCTTTTCGGAGATTTCGCAAAGAAAGTCTGTTCAACTCATTTAAAATGATATCCATAAAGCAAAGGAAATGCAAAACTATCACAGCCACATCACTCATTGCTCTTGCACATCCATCAGCAAAGCTGGAATATAAGAAAACTGTAATGGCAAGCCAATACAATGGCGTGTGGAATATGCATTCATATTCCTGAGTGAATGATGTTACTGTTAAATACACTGGATCGAAGAACATTTCCATAAAAATTATTGAATACAGATATGCTAAAACCAGAACGATTGGGAGAGTAGCACAAGCGAAAATTAAGCAGCATGCTGTAAGGGCTGCTGAAGTTCCTTTTCCAGTTTTTAGAAGAACCAAAAATGCCGATAAAGAAAACTCCGGTCTTCGTTGTGCAGAAAAATCCGTTTGAAGTGTCCATAAAACAATAGGTAGGTGATTGGTTATGGACACGAGCTCCTCTCGTTTGAAGTATAACCATTTGCAAGCAAAACTTCCGAAAGTAAAGATAAGAAAATAAACTCCCATAACTACCCAGTTTGTAATATTATTTACTGTCGACTGCCTCAGACCAATCGTGAGAAGGTATAGCGGAAGCCCTACATTCAAAACACTTACACAAATTTGGTAGCTTATCAGGAATGTTGTAGTTTGTTGCGAGATGTGGAGCACAAATTTGTTTGATTTCTTATCCCACAACATAAAACGGCGAAGAAATAATGCATTTTTATCCCAATACGTCTGCTGAATATCTAGAGCAGCGTAAATTAAAGCTACAGCCATTTCAAAATATTTTCAAAGCTTGTCTTTACCAATAATTTGCTTGACCAGTATACATTTTATTAGTGGAATGTTCGAAATAATAGAAAAATATTCATTGATGTTTTTTGCACTCATCTAAACTATGCAGTATCTATTGGGATGCTTACTTTTATAATTTCTCGTTTTTTAGCAACTTCATTTGATTCTGTAAAATGTAGTGGTTAAAAAGCAACCTAAATAAATCAAGTTTGCAAATGTTATTGATGGCTTGCTATTTTTTAGTTCCAGAAAAGGATATGAGCAATATTGATTTGATGTCAGGATACATTTCGAAGGCAAACCCAATGATATAATACAATGCCACATGCTCATTTAAGTTGTCATAAATTCAGAAAAACACCTATTTTGGTGTACGAAGTCGAGCAATTTGTGAATCTGTATCGGTCATTTATTTATTTGGTATTGTAAACATTAAAATGAGTAAGGTCGTTGTCGTTGTTGCGTTTTACATACAAATGTCATTAGTTCTGTGCTAATATTACGCAGCCTCAGATGTGATGTGCTAAACGTATTATGACGTAATAATACAAATGCTCATTTCCTTAAACTTTAATGCTGCATCGTGTGTTTGCTTTGTTTTGAAGCCAACTAGGAATTCAAGGTATACAGGATATGTCACATGTTTGGATAAATTTCCTGTGATTAACATTAAGTTCAGCCGCAAGAGCTAAATATTATCTTATGTTGTAAAAATAAATTATGAATTTAAAGTGAATAGAAATAAGAGCAAAACAATATCTGGAGATCAGGGTCAGAAAAAGGTATTGACCTCACTTTGAAAATAGTGATTCCGAAATCATTAAACAGCAGCTTGGTAAGATAAATATAAAAGATTAATTATAGTGGAAAAGTGAATTTATTCAGATTATGTGGAGTAATAACTAAAGACACTTTTTACGTAAATCAACTACTTAAATGATTTTTCTTTCACGTATTTGTGACGTTCAAAGGCAATATTTACAAATTCAGATTTTTGACGAAGGTCTTGACGAAAAATTATAATTTTGGAATGCTAAATCCGCAAAAGCGCATATGCAATTAGAGCTGCCGACGGTGGTTTTAGGCGTAATTCTATTAGCATTAATTATTTTAGATTGATTTTAGCCATAAATTTAAAAAATTAATTGATGTTATTAACGTCTAATTTAACGTTTATTTTTCGAATAGTAAACACGCATCCATTGTTCGTCCAAAAATGGATTCCCAATACTCTCTTTTCGCCTCCTTGTTCAACTTTCTAATTGATCCAAATGAAAAAAAGAGTGGCTGAAGTGCAGCTAGTTCTTTACGGATGAGCCCGGACGCAGGAACTTCCTTCCTTGCTACGCGTGTCTTCCATTTTCGTAGCTGACTTGATGTTAAACAATAATGATGAGTACTAGCCGATAAACCAATTGAAAGTGTTGCGATTGTAATTAGCAGTAGTGCAATAAAAAGACAAACAAAAGGTAAGCTAAACCGCCTCGTTCCTCCCGTTGTTATCAATGTAGCTAACATTGTAATAAAAGCATATCCAAATCCCAGCGTTATTAGAATTAAATCTGCCGTTGCACAGCGTACAACTATCATTAACACGGACATACTTCGATATAATTTAATTGCTTTTGGAAAGTTTTGAAATGAGATATCATGTAATTTAGTTAGAATGATCTCCGCAAAGCAGAGGAAGTGTAATATAATCATAACAACAAAGGATATTGCCCTTGTACATCTGTCCGAGAAACTGCAATAACAAAACAATGAAATTCCAATCCAATAAAGTGGGGTGCGAAATAAATGTGTATACTTATCAGTAAATGACGATACTATCAAGTACACAGGATCAATATATAACCCCAAACATATCATTGAGTACATCGTCACGATGATCATCAAAATGGGAAGTACGGCAAGGGAGACTACCAAAACAAGTGCTATCAATGCAACGGAAGCCGAATTCCCTGATTTGAAAAGTACACGTAGTCTTGCAAGGGAAATTTCCAGTTTGCAATTTTCCAAGTACTCGTTTGGCATAGATCTTAAAAGTGAAGACACTTGATTTGAGACACAAACTATTTCTTCCCTTTTCATATAGATCCATTTATTTAAGAACGCAGCAAAAATAAATACGAGAAAGTCAAGCGATACCATTATCCAGTTTGTTATTGTATTTATGGGTGGATGTTTTAAACGAAATGCAAGAAGGTATACGAAAAGTGCCATGTGCATAGCGCTTAATACAATTTGGTAGCTTAATAATCGGATCCTAATTAGCGGCGATGTGTTCAACACAAATTTCCTTGATTTCTTATCCCAACAGATATAATGTCTAAAAAACAATATGTTTTTATCACAAAAAGTTTGGTGGAAGTTTAAAGCGCTATAAATTAAGGCAACTGCCATTTTGGGACTTGCTAATGATTTCTGCCGGAATTAACACAAGAAACTTTCTTACGAACTTTCTTTTCTGACTTAACTTCAACTTTTGCTGCTCATCGCAATCTAAGTCTATAGATAAGATGTTTACGATTTAAATAGGCGTACAAGCAGTCAATCTATATTTAAATTTCAAGTCTTCGAAAGGAAGCAATTTAAATAAATTCGAGACACGACTGGGCTAAAACAACGGCGGCGTTTTACAACGGAATTAGTTTCGCCTCGTGCAGGAAACGATAATCGTAGTACATGTAGCACAACTTACTACCCCCTTTCTCAACTCCACTATTATATCCTTCTCTGTCTATTGGGCGCAGTTTAACTAAATTATCGTAGAATTACTGACAATTAGTCGTGACATTTGAAATATTTTGCGTCTCATGTAAGCATGTTATAGATAAGTTGTCCTTCCTGCGTTACCAAAAATGATTTGCATATTTTGGAATTGTTTTGCTCGGAGGTCACTCATAACACGCATGTTTATGCTAGCCCTCAGAGAAGCAAAAACATATTGGCTTTTATTGCAAATGTGCAAAAAAAAAGTTTGCGATCCGGAGAAAGCAATTTTACAACAAAAACTGTGATGTTTTTTTATTTTAACCAGACTTCGGGATTAAAGCTATATTTATCCCTGCTGATAATTTTGTGCGGCTACGACTAAATCCGCTTTTCGCTGGTGATAATCAAAATCGTCAATATGAAACTGCTCGCATGTTAAGATATTCATTCATCTCTCCACAGAGTAGTAAGGTTAAGTGCTTAAATGAGCAAAAAAAGTAATAATAATGATATTGATGTCTCGTGATCATAGAATCATCAGCATTGGCTTCCTTTATTTATTCGTTTCGTTATGTTGGAATAAAGTAAATGTTCATTAAGTCTTAAACTAGCCCATTACCTATTGAATACTATTTACAAACAAAACAAAAATTAAGTTTCAAAAATACCCGTGCTATGTATTATTAAATTTTAAGACGAGGAACTAACTGATTTAAAAAAACTGTAAGAATAAAATAAAATAATAATCAAAATTAAGAAATAATGAAAACGTGTTTTTATTATTATTAGCGTATACATATTATTAATGTTTTGCTTGTCGTCCAAATAGTAAGCACGCGTCCATTGTGCGTGCCAAAATCGACTCCCAGTACTCTCTTTGAGCATCCGTGTCTAACTTTCGAATCGAACCGAAAGAAAAATATACTGGTTGGAGTGCAAACAGCTCCTTTCGTATAAGTTTAGTTGAGAAGGAATCTTTGTTTGCCACAGCCTTATTCCATTTTCTTAACTGACTAATCGTTAAGCAATAGCAATGGGTGCTAACTGACAATGCAATTGAAAATGTGGCTACTGCTGAAAGCGTCAATACAATGAAAAAGCAATAGAGGGGCATAGGCAAAAATCTATAGCCTCCCATTGTAACAACCGATGTCAGCAGCATGATAAAGATATATCCAAATGCAAGGCCAGCCAAAATTAATTCTGCAGTAATATTGCGTGTAATTTTCATAAAAATGGACACTCTTTTGAACATCTTGGTAGCTTCAGAAAGGCTTTGCAAAGAAATCTTGTTTAAGTTTGTTAAAGCGATATCTACGAAACATAGAAAATGTAACACTATTAAACTCACGGAACTAAATGTCCTTGCGATTCCATCGGCGAAACTAGAATACGTTATGAATGATATTACTATCCAATAAAACGGTGAGTAAAAGACAAAATCATATGTATCCGTTAAAGATGTCACAACCAAGTATACTGGATCTATAAATATTCTTTTGCATATAATGGTGTACAAGTACGCTATAAGGAGCACGAAAGGGAGAGTGGCACTGAGAACAACCAAAACAAAAGTCATTAAAGCAACGGATCCGGATTTCCCCGACTTAAAGACCATCCGTAATCCAGGATAAGAAATATCTAGTTTCCAATATACGGAATAGTTCATGTGTGAGGATCTAAGAAGTAAAGATAGTTGGTTAGACACAGTAACTATATCTTCTCTATGCATGTACACCTATCGGTTTAAAAAAGCGGAGAAGGTAAATACGATAAAGTTTGCTCCAACAATCATCCAGTTAATTATTTTATTTATCAGAAGATATAGAAAGAGAGTAATGTTGCAAACGCTTAGAATAAATTGAAAGCTAATAAAACGCAGCGTTTCCTTGTGCGATTTAGCTAAGACAAATTTACGTGTTTTTATATGCCACCTAATGAAGTGAAGAGGAAACAATGAATTTTTTTCTCCAAATTTTTCCTGAAAATTTAGAGCGTAATATATTATTGTCACTGCCATCTTGGAACAGCATTAAAACAACGTTACTGTTTATGATCTTGTAACTTCCGCTGAAGTAGCCCACAAGCCCATACTGCGTTTCTCCCGTGGATAATAGCATGTATCTGTTCTATTGGCAAGTACATTCCAAATAAATTTTGTTTTCGCCGAATCAATGCCAAAATGAGAATTACAGCTATCATAATGCTAATTTATAAATTATTGTTTACATAGCTTATTGGAAACATTACTACTTCACTCTCAGTTTGGCAGTTCAAATTATTTTAAGTCATGAAACTTCTTGATCATACTAAGGCACTCAAGGTATTCATCAGAATTGTTATTCATCCAAATATGTATGTTAAAAATGTGCAACAACAACTAAATCGTATTAAACTTAATCTGCTCGCAGAGCAAATGTGGGCATTGATGAATTTAAATTCAATATCATTCCTGGTCTACACAATTACAGTTCCAGTCAATTAATATGGGGACATCTAATTATTGTATTTTAACCTTTATTTAAGCTTTGGGTTTGAGAATTGCAAGCATACGTGAAGGCTGAAGAAAATCAAAGGTGGTAATAAATGGCATTTTTCATTGTCTTTGAACGATGTCTACCTGCCTGCAAGGAAGGAATATCGGTGCATCCATACAGCCAAAAATTTTGGAGGAATAAATACGGCGAAAAATGTATATGATAATCTGCATGCTTTTAGTAAAGAAAACTTTGTGGCAATAACAATATTTGACTTTCTAGGCATTTCGAGTAAAATTTGCTTAACAGTAGCACCCTTGTCCGGTTGGAGTTTTATGTAAACTAAAACTACAGCCTTACTTAATAGATTCTTTCCAAAAATTATTGCAGACCGTCTCTACAAAACTTTCGTACAACAAGCAAACTGAGACCGTAAGTACTTACGATTAGTTTTTAATAATTCATTTGGCAAAGTGTTGACCTTGAGTAAACAAACTCGACAAACATTGTTTTTCTCTTATTTTCCTTGCAGATTTTCTCATCTTAATTGCAGTAAGTGAGAATTGCAATCAAAAATGTACTTGTCAAGACTATTAAGGTCGGGTCTAAAATTTACTATTAATGAATTATATTGTTATTTCGGGCGCCCTCAAAACATATTTGCAATGTAATGTGTTTCTAAATTTGTTGATAAAATATTTCCACTGGTATGCTACGTCTAATAAATTTTTTGTACTATCTAAAAATTTTCCAGATGAAGTTTTTAGCTTTCTGTTTTGGATTTCTGATGTGTTTACGATGCTCAAATTCCCAAAACACTGAAAGCCTGAAACTTAAATCTATCTTGGAACAGTATTCATTTATGTCCGAAAGTTGCACAACATATGTTGCAAGTTTGCGCATTGTAAATTCACTAGCTCAAGACGAACATGACGTAGCCTATTCAGTTTTTTCTAAATTTAACAATTATTACACAGTAGCGCACAGCTTCCTCCCAAACACTACATCCGCAGATAATCGACAACCGTTTTATCAAAACCATAAAGATACTCTATTTCAGCAACAAGTTTATTCAAATTATATCAAAATTTACAGTAAAAAATTTTAGGCACGACAGTTATCTGTTCAACGCTTTTGGTTCTACCGTCTTCTCAAAAGTGCAAACCTAGTCGTGATTTTAGCGGCGCAATTGATCCCGACTTTGTTGACATCTTTTTGCATATGTTTCCAAAGTTGGTGGACATTCCACTGTCATTTCCAACGTATGCCTTAGTTTTGATTAACCCAGAATGTAAGTCAAGGTTTGAGCAATCTCGCCAAGGAAACATAAGAGAAAGGCACTTATTGTCATCAACTAGGATCATTGCGGTCATTGCAGATCAAAATCCAATCACTTACTTTGCTTGCTTCACATGTCAAAAGAACCTGAAATTGGAATGGAATTACCCGGAATTGAACTTTGTTATGCACCAGAGCACAAAAAACATAAAATCGTTGAAGGAAGTTGAAGACGAGTGGAATACTATGAACAATGCAAATTGGAAAAATTTTGGTGAAAGTCCTTCTAATCTGGACAAATCAGATTCTAAAAAGAGAGACAGACTTTCATGTTTGGATAACAACATACTTTATTATCACTACAGAGGACTAGAATCAAACGAGGCTAAATGTGCATTCAAAATTGTCACCTTATCAAAAAACTGTACAGATGCATGCTACCTCACCAAACACTTAAGATTTAGTTCACTGCTTTCCCTTTCTTCAGGCCAAATATATGACATTCCATCTTTACACACATCCTGGAAGGGCATGAAGTACTTCCTTGTTATGGGCAAGCATGAGTACCTTCGAGGAGTTCATTTAAATCTTTTAAAATTTTTACATCCATTTCAGTTAAGCGTTTGGGTTTGTATGTCTGCCTTATTTGTCGTCATGAATTTTATGCTAGCGGCTTTCGAAAAGGGAGAATCTTTATTGCCGATGTCAGCAATACATAACTGGTCATTTTGGCTGTTTGCTGTGCTCATTGAACATGAAGGTGGAAATTATAAACGAACAGCAAGAAATTTGCCCCTCCTTATAAGTTGGATGATAGGAACACTTTTGCTTAGAAATTTTTTCGGGTTTTCATTATATTCTGACCTGACAGCAAAAACGACTCCTGTTAACTTGCAAAGGAGTAATGCTGATTTAATTATGAACAATATAACCGTTTTTATACGCGTTTACGATTCTCGTGTAATTACAAATGAGATAAGCAAATTAAACGACAGGGAAAACACAATCAAACAAAAATTTAATGTGAATTTGCAACAATTTCTTAACAATGTGAGATATTTTTCAGGTACACATGACGATATATACAGAATTGCCGAGTATAATCAAGTTGTTAGTAAAACATACAACCAACCCAGGATGTCTGAATCTACAGCCGAACGTTTCGCAGTTCTACTACCGGCTTCAAAGGAATATAATAGCATTCATCCACGCTTAGGTGCATTTAGCGACAGGATTTTATTCACGCCTCAAAATGAGCCAAAATTATTTACAACTTTAGATGTTTGGAGCCTCAAATTCAAACCTTATTTTCGCGAAAGTCTATTTAAAGGTATTGCATCTATAGTTGAGGCGGGAATTCTACAGAATATATTGAAGGCAAAAGATCATCAGTTTTTGCACGAAGACTTGAAAAGGTATGCAAGTGAAAAGCTTGGAATTCAAGAAAAAAGTTTCCATATGTTTTTGATAAGGTACAATGAACTTTCTAAGCGACAATTTTTTGAGGGCGTTCGCTTGCAAAATACTTTAATTGGAAGTAACCAATTGGAGGAATTTAGGTTGGTCTTTGTAATGTATGTCATACTTTGTTTTATATGCATAGTAGTAAAACTAAGCGAATCTTGTTGGATAAAATGTCATGATTACTGATGAAATCAAATTTTACTAGATCATGATAGAAAGAAAGTTCTGCAAATTCAAGGGACGTACAGCAAATAATTATATGTGTACGTCGTGATGTATTCTAACCGCAAACACTGTCCAAACTGCCGTTTGTGAGTAGTACAGTTTAAATTGTCTAACCAGGATGCATTGATTTATGTAATTTTCACGTCAAAATATGTTTCACGTAAACTAAAAGTTTCAATCGTTTAATTATAAAAATATAATTTTTCCAGTGCCACATTTAATATCGTGTTCTGTTGCTTACATTTACATTCCTAAGTATGTGAAATGAGCCCAACAAACCATTAGCTTATTAATATCCCAATTACTAAAAAGAGGTTAGCACCACTTGTCAATTAAATCTTCATAAAATGTAACACTGGAAGAATTAAATTGGTCATTACATTGCATTATCAGTTGTAAGGATAAATTGTATAATTGCCTGTAAAGTAGAGCACATGCTTTTTATTATACTTACCATCCCTACTTTAACTTCCATGTCAATAAATTAATCGATACCATTTTTTTAAATTATTTCGTTGACCATAAGTACCAACAAGTTCATAATATTAACGTGTCGTCGTTTATCAATCAAAATTAACTAATGGTCTGTACATAAAAATACTACATGGCTAAAACTATGTTCGTAAAAGCGTTTACCTTCTTATTGAAACCCTAGAAAATACTTCGGATAAGTTTATCGCTTTGTAATAAATAGAGACATCAGAAACTCAATAGTTTGGAAGATCTACTTTTATGCCTATTTGAATTATTTTAAAATGAGGTGTACAAGGATTTACCCGCATCTGCTTGTACTTTTACTACGTGTTTGCTTGAGCTTTGAAAGCAGAGAAAAATCCCACCTCATGACAGCCAGAAAGTATCTGGAAATGTTCGAAAACTGTACAATTCAGTTGGCCAGTTATAATTTAAACGACGCAGAGGAAAGAAAAGAACACGACGAGTTTTACTCGATTTGCAACAATATCATTCATTGCATAACAGTTCACAATAAATTTTTCCAAAGGAAAAATCCCCCAGATAACTCGGAACTTAAAGGTATTAAGCTTCAGCTAGCTTACTATTCCAACTTCGTAAAAATATTTAACAACATTAGACATCATCCCTCCCCTCAGTGTACAGTTCTTTTGGCATTGCTAAGTGCTCATCAATGCAAATCAACGATCGTCCACGGTGGTGGCGATTTCATTGACACCTTTCTCCCAATGATTCCAGAATTCCGAGGTGGTATGATTTTGACCTACCCAAAATATGCACTTTTAATTGTAAACGATGCATGTACTTCTCTATTCCACAAATCCATCGAGGGCACGATCATTAAAAGACATGTTCTGTCATCGTCCACAATCATTGCTGCTTTCACGAACAACTCTGTTCCATACTTTGCTTGTTTCACTTGCGTAAAAAGAATTGTGAGTCGCTTTAGTTTTCTATGGTTCATGTTTGTCATGAAAGCCTTGAATGAACCTGGTAATTCCCTGAATGATATTGATCTGAAATGGAATGAAATGAATTCAAAAAATTTACAAAATTTTGGGAAATCACAATCCGTTTCGAGAACAAAAAGCTCTAGAGAAATTTTAGAGGATTGTTTAAATGAACGAGTAACTTTAGGTCCTTCAAAGACGGTATCTGCATCAGCAAAATGCG
>JAHZMX010006100.1:0-17772 GCA_027743895.1 Seira musarum | reverse complement strand
AACAGCTTTATTTCTTATTGCCATCTAAAATTAATGAATACTTACTCCCTAATCCATCACCCTACCTTAACAAAAAAAAATCATCCGTGATTCTCATGCGAACGACTGGCTAAGCTCATGATATGAATATACCTACCTACTTATTAAAGCTCTCAGCGCAGCGGTAATATCACATCACAGACCTAAGACAAGTTTGTCTGCATTGCAGTAGTAAATGCAACAACAATGGGAAGCTTAAAGTAATCAACAAAGGAGGATTTTCCATTTTTGTTCTGTCTACTACTGGATATCCTTCAGGAACTTATCATTCTACCAAAAACATATTGCATGGTGGGCTTTCAATAATAAACATCAAATGAATAGATTAGGTAGGTACATGTATATTCCACGAACAAGCATTCAATAGTTTGCGACACCAATATCAACGTCTTCTGGGAACGAAGGATTAAGGAAGTATGGAGTGCGGTTGTCTGGTGAACCCAATTTCATTAAACTGAGCCATTCCAATGAAGAGCGCATGTAGTACAACACGACAGTATTTTGTCTTCCTATGAAGACCCTTGTCAGTTTGCTCGAAAAGAAAAAATAATAGTTTTTTACAGGTGAAGCATTAAGTATATTTCTTTATGAAAAGCTCAAATGTCTGACTCGAGACAGTAATCGTAATCTTTAAACAAAAACCCGGACGTTGTTCGCACAACTATACTGACTCACTCATCTCATCTACATTCGTATGCACGTTGAACAAGTTTGTACAAAAAAATGTTCGCAAAAACTTCCTTGGGAAGTAAACCTGCACGATAAATGAACATTTATGGAAACCTCAAGGACTCGACTTAATTTCCTAATTCTTGGTTCGTCTTACGTTACGAGCATTGCATTGTATAATTATTGAATTCGTAAAGAGAGAAAATAATAAACAATAAATGGTGTAGCACATTTGATGCGCAGTATTTGTAAATACACACTCATAAAGGAAATCCTAAAAGATATGCAATGTAAATAATGATAAATAAACAAGGAAAAAACTTTTCGGGGATTTCGATTACATATTAATTAGTAGTTAGCAACTGATCAACTCTATAAAACAAAATGATTTCGATAGAGCAAAGTTTTATTCTATTTTGCCTCAATCACTAATATAAAAGGAGCCAATATAATCATGCTTTGTCATGCAACGTATTCTATTTGACCTAATTCAATGACATGCATGATGGCTTCCAATTTCATTATCGATTAAACATGAAAACGGCACAAGCTCTGATGATTATACCAATGAAACAGAGAGAGAATGAATGGTCATTAGGATACTTTTGTCATTTTTCTTAACAAAAAACCCCTCCGGGGGCATAGAGGTTGTATTCATTGGAAGTAAATACCATTCTTGGATTGCATGCTACATAAAGGGTACTTTGACTGTTTTTACTCAAAGATGATGTCAATTTTATGTTATCAAAATGTCTGCTCTGAATTTAAAAAAAATCAACCTATCAAAATTTCGAAATTCCTACTAATTACAATACAAATATTCATTAAATTGAGAGATTAATTACGTACCTAATTTCAACCTTATTTTAATTAGAAAAATTGTATTCTCATGCATGCCTGCAAACCTTGAGTTCGTATGTGGGTATGTATGTATTCGAAAGAGACATTAACTAAATCGAAATGCTATAGCTTACAATTAGATTGGATTGTCAAAAAAACATTGAATAACTTCAAACATTTTTAGTGGAAAAATTTCTAATAACCCAATTTCTAAAGTTAGTGAAATTGCAATTCTTACGTAATGATAACCTTTATAATATATCAAAGGCATGAGTTGCAGAACTGCCAAAACAAACGTGCATAGAATGCTAAATCATGATAATCAATAATTTAGAACGGAGGACGGAAGAAAACTCCACTTGATCATGAGCACAGAAAGCAAACAATGAATGACTAAATTATTCCGTATGAATGGAAATAGAAAAATAATCATCTTCCGCAGTAAGAGTGGCATGTAATGGAAAGATCAAATTTTGCAAAGTACATTTTGACACATTTGCTCTTGCTTTGCCATTCACCAACAAACGACCCCTCCATAGGAACTGTAATAGGCTACGCTATACAATGCAAAAATGACCTCAAAAACGTCCTACACATCATCACCATCAACACGTCTAGCTAGTTCAATGTTGGTTTTTTGGTGTGCTAGCATTATTGTGATCATAAAGATGACTTTCCGATGATAATCGAACTAGAGATTGCCTGAAATGATGATTTACCTAGAACTGCAATCTTATAGGGACATTTGCGATGCAGAAATAGGAGAACTGTACATATTTATCCTTTTGTCACATTGTAGTTTGTAGTAAGAAGAGTATACAATCATATGGAATTCAGCAATAAAAGCCTGTGAAGCTTGCTTTTGCGAACGACTCGTTCATTTCATTTTAGGCAAAAAGTGGAAGTCAAAAAATGTGTTGAACAAAGCCAAGGTGAGCTTATTTTATGTTTTAGTTTAGCAGGCATCATTACTATTACTCAGTTCATAGCAAAATCATTTATGGAATGTAGTGTAAGTACGTAGCATTGTAGTAAAAAAGAATTTTTCCGTTCATATATAGATTGTTCATGTCTGAAGACAAAAAAATCCAAGTAATTGGAAGGAGAAGTGGAAGTGTTGAAAAAATGGAAAGATTGAACATTATATGCGAATTTATACTTATATGGAATGACCAAGACTACATTATGATCGAACCACGCCACCAACACCATCACATCATGTTGAAGTGAGACGAATGATGTGTGTTTGTGTGTTACGTTGTATAACCGCCAATGTGACTTGGTTCAGAGAATCGTCCCATAATAATATGTCAAAAAATGACCTTCGGGAACAATAAGCAGGTTATGCGTGATGTGATGTGATGTAGAGATCACTTTAGCAAGTTTACCATTATATACATATTCTGTAGGTAATATGCATAATTTTATTCGTAAACTATAGAGTATCTCCTATCGTGGCAATGAAATGAGTGGCGGTTGTGAACGCATATCACATCCTCGCAATAATAGAGTAATAATCGTCATAATTACTATAAAACTCTATCGTTATAGGGTTTAATTTTTTAAAAATATCAGTGACACAAGACCGGGTTGATGGCAAAGACAAAAAATCTTAAGCCGATATGTTACGTTCGCAGACGTAGACATAATATTTTAAGAAACCTTTTATGCTGGGACACGACTCATTCACTCAATCCCATTGAAAAGCAGTTGTGATTTATATATCTAGTCTGTTTATAATAATGCTCTTGGATCTTAATTTGCAGACCACGCACATACGTAATTGTGCATGATGTTCTTACTAATCAAAATTGATCCACATCATCAAGATTTAAGCACGTTTGGGTTTTATTTCAGAAAGGGAATCAAGGCGCGGACAGCGTCAATATTGAAGCTTCCGCCCCTGAACTGAATTAAGCTGTAACTGTGTAAATATATACAATTTATATTATTGGCAGAGAAGGAGAATGACAAACCTAATTTTTCTTGGCTGAACTCCCAAAACCTTTCTTGTGATAATAAAACAGTGTTCAGATTTCGGAAAGTATGTGGTTCAGACATATAAGCTCCTCACTAATCGTATTATATTTGCACTTCGTTTAGCTTCTTTGGAATAAAGATGAGCTCATTTGCACAATTTTAATAGGGAGTTACGATTCAAGTGCGCAATAAGACTTCAAAACTTTACGCATACAGACAGACAAAGTTAGAATGAGTTTATTCTTACAGTTTTCTTTCAAAATGACAAGAAGAAACAGACACAAAAAGAGCACAGTGAATGCTAAATACATATATGTAAATGCCTACCTTGAGAGGTTCATATGTAGGGAAAGACGAACTTCGGAAGCCGGAACCCCCAGATAAAATACACTGAATAACTGGTTGAGCTTTGGAATGTAAAAAGTTATTTGCAGTTGCACTAATACCTTTCGTCATTTTACGGGTTGGATTTAAAAGACACCGGTTCTCATTACTAATCCAGTCACTGCAATCATCATTTAAGGTGTTCACCTGGTGCGATTCAGATTGGAGATCATTACAACTTCGAGAACGCGAACGGAGTGATTTCATCACTTTGATAGAAATCCAGAATATAAGTGCATGGAAAAGAATTAAGCCGACAATTACTACAACTCCCACATGAGCAGCTCCAAATGTGTCTGAAGACAATACAACACGAGGAAACAATGATTCCAGGGCTTTAACAAGATTTTTTGGATCACTCGCCGTATTTTCTTCCATTGAACTCTTTAAAAATCTCTCATTTTTTGCAATTTTGTAATTATTACTGTACCTAACAATCATTTGCATAAATGATAGAGGAAGAGAACACAACCAAGTTGGCCATTCCAATTGCTCTGGCTCAGAATTCAAGGATAATCTCGGCAAGATAAAATCATTATCGCTTTTCGTTTTCCCGATAAGAAATAACATCTCCTCCTTATCTTCCTCATCATTATTGCTATGATTATTGCCGTATTTGTCAGACTGACCATGACCTGAATTTTTCGTTAAGGACTTGTTCACTTTCACTTTTCTTTTTGAAACAGCGCCCATTTCGAATGAAGAAAACACTGTAACTGTAGTACTAGTCCGCTCTGAATTACACAAGGGGAATTATTATAAACTAGGCGGAAATGACTTTGCAAATTTCATGATGAGCCAACAGCCAACAAAATAAACGGAAAATATGAGTGCTCCTTCAACCACTGACTTTTAAAACTGATACTGCTTCCTCTAGTGGGCAATCTTTTCATTGGTAAGAAGCAGATGCCAGATATAATAATAAGTGCATGTAATGTTCTGTCTTTGCTGTCACCTTGACTTAAGCTTCTTCTTGTATTTATTTTAAAAAATTCCACCTTGCCAGTTACAAAGAATAAGAATGAGAAGATGCAGTCATTCAAACAACAGAAAAGGAGACAAAAGCTACTTTCGGGAACAGAGTATGAATAAGAATAGCTAACGTAGCACCGTCTTATCATTTTTAGACAAGACGGCAGCGAATTGTCGGAGAATGCAAATGAACATAACATGGGCAGCTTCCAAAAAATATTGTACTGTCGGAGATTGAAGTAACTCAAACTCATTCGGCACAAGATCAGTCCAAAAATATATTGCAACTATTAGCGTCATTGCCAAGCATTTGAAAATCACATAAATATATATATGTACAAAATGGTTCTTATAATCTTGATGCAAATATTGTAGTCTGAGATTTAATCGTTGAAACAACATACGGCACACATTCACGATCTCAACTTCCGCGTTTTTATGCTACCAGTAATGCATGAGATGTATATATGAATGAACGTAGAAAGAAATACCATATTCCATACGACTTAAATGCATATGAAGTCTTCCGGAACTACCATAAAAATTTCAATTTAAATTCCCTTATGCGATCACCTTGACTCTGATTAATCTAAAGTTTAGTCTAATTCCAGTCTTGGCTCCAATAAGTACACTTTAGCTGTGTTTGGTTCAATAATCGTGGTGAAAGTCAAGAATACATATAACAGACATATAGGACCAGAGACAATTGAAAAGAAAATATTTTCAAGCAATTTTTTCTCTTTTATGAGAAGAATAGAATTGTAAAGCAAGAAATAAGAAGAAGAAGAAGTAATAGCGAAAGAGAGCAAAAGAATAGGTAAAAATGAAAGCGGTGAAACAGAAGAAGAAAGTTGGCAGAAAAAGAGAATGCTGGTTTTATAAACTTACATCGGATGAATCGGCTGAGGTCAAATGCGCATAACGGCTTCTCCTGTCATTTTTATTAGTAGAATTATCAGCTGCAGGCAAATAAGCGAAGCGGGAGCTGTGTGGAGTTATCTCAGTTCCGTTTAAATTGGAGCTGTCAGCACTGCTCAGATATTTTGAGGATGAGCTCAACGAAGGTGATTTTGACTTGGATTTTCTAGCAGCGCTACTACTGGAATGAAAGTTTCCAGATCTTGATAAGCTCCCTTGAGTCACAGGTTTTTCATGCTCACTTCGTTCGTCAGATGAGGAGTCTTCTCCATTTTTCAGAGGACTGTGATGATGGTTTGCCCCAATTCGATCTGCAGGTGAACCTGATTTTCTACTTGCTCGAGTTTTACCGCTCAACACACTCGATTTTGAAGGAGAGTTTGTTTGCCTCGAGTTGGAATTCACTTTCGCTTTAACTCCAGATAAACTTTCGGGCAAGTCAGAGGCATCAATATCACCATTGCAATGACCATTCTCAGCGGGAGGAGTTGGCGTGGACGAGGAAGAGGAGGACGAAGGCAAATCTGACGATTTAATTGCAGAAGAGCGGCGCCTTGGCAGTGATAATTTAAACTCGGCACTAGTATCAACAGCACCAGCTACCCCGGACGACGACGTACCATTAACCTGCGCTTGCTCCATGGATGTCTTATTGTCTTCTACTGTTGATAAGGTTGATGTAGAAGGAAGCGGAGGTGCTTTCACCGTAAATGTTACTGGTTCAGGAGAAACGGATTTCGTCGGAGGGTCATCTTCCAATTTGATGGTGTGATAAATTACTCTAGAGGCACCACTGCTGGACCTGCTTGGTGAAGATGTGGACACTGTTGTTGCTGAACTCTGCCCCGCCGCTGATGATCTTCGTGGCTTGCTTATTGTGAAAGACTCATGAGGTGATGGTTCTCGGTTTATATGAATGCTAACTTTATTTTTATCTTCCAAATGATTCCCATCAATGCCATTTGCTACTGGAGATTCAACTAAATTATTTGCATTTGAGTCGGACTCGCGTCTGCGCCGAGTGGCTCCTGCACTCCCTGTGGTGGATTTTCCCAAAGCAATAGAAGGGCGAGAAGAATTTTCCTCCGACTTTCCATATCTACCAATGACGCCAGTACCCTTTTCACAGGTACCGGTACCAGGAATCCCTTCTTGATCAATCATATCAACCGTTGTTTTACTTTCAACAGATATGGGATTGCCGTTTGAATCTTTCTCCATGACCTTAAGAGATGAAGAAGAGGGAGTAGTGAAGACAGAATCGGAAGCAGAAGAAGCGGAAGAGAAAGCCTGCTCACCCCCTGAAGCACCCACTACAGTACCACCACCACCACCTCCAATGACCGTATCCTTCAAAGAAGAGGAAGAAGGAACACTTTTCACCTTATCTTGGACAAGCATCACTACCACACTATTACTATTACTCTCCTTCGTACTTTCACCACCATTATTTCCATTGTCCATCATCTCAAAAGAATTTTCCTGGTTACTATTTTTGTTATTGGGGTTCGAAACAAGTTCGTCTTGAGACGGAGCATTATTAGTAGAACAAATGACCGAGTCTACATTATCATCACGAACATCAACAGAATTATTGCAGTCAAAAATTTTGTCAGTACTGGTAGTAGTAGTGGTAGTAGCAACAACAACACCCTTATTTGCAGGAGCGCAAGTAGTAGCAGTTTCTGAAGACTTTTCAGAAGAAGAGGAACTTGAACTATTAGATTTTTTATTTACCTCTGATCCTGACTGCTGCCCGTTAACGATGGTCACTCCAGAGTCCTTTCTGGACCCCGCATTTGACGATGGAGTAGGAGAAGAGCCTCGTTTTCTTTGATTGTCTACCGCTGATCTATTCAAAGAAGAATCACGTTCTCTCGTGGAGTTGGAGTAGCTGGATATTGGTAAGGCGGCGAGAGGTGATAACCCATATTCGCGGCTATTGCTTCTGTCGCGCCCAAATGACGATGTATAAGACCTTGATGGCGTCAAAGAAACTGATTCTCTGTTTCGGCTAAATCTGCTGGTGTAACTTTGTATGGGATCCGCATCGTTTCCATCGAGTTCTAAAGCTTTAAGTCTATCACTGAGGCGAATGGCTGAGGCAGTTGACCTTGTAGGGGACACTGTAGAGCGGTATCCGGAAGTAGAACCTGATCCATAGTCTCTTAATCGACTAGAGCTAAGAAATCGACTAGACACGGTGGGGGAAGGATCGCCATACTTTCTGAAAGTAGAACTTTCTCCATACAAGGAAGGTCTTGGGGGAAGCGTTGACTGCTTCGAGTACGAAGATAGGTACGAAGTTCTCGTAGTCCCACTCCTGTTATAACTACTGGTATAAGTTGTTTCCTCGCGCCCAAACCTGCGGCTGTACGAATCCGGAACAGGCATATTAGATAAGGATATTTTGCACAGAGTAACAGAGATTCTCAAACTCAGAGAGTTTTGTGTGCTCTCTTTTAGGGAAGTAAGGTCCTTTCCAAAAACTGAAATAAACACGAACAAAAGGAGAAAAATAAATTAACTAATATATTTTGTGTAAAATGTACGATATAATCAAATTAAAAAATAGGACCAAATTGGTAAAGGGGTTTTAATGACGAGGATTTTTAAACCGCACAAGGTTCGTTCAGGGAAAATTCCTTTTCTCTGTATTCCCTACACATATACTTTATCTCTGTGTCTCACTATCAGTAAATGAATGGCAGATTTTTTTCACTTACATTTTTTTTTAAAACTCTTGTTGAAAATGACGATCAGGTTTACTTAATCTTCTGTATAATAGTAAATAGCAGCAGAGGATGCACAAAGGAGTAGTTTTAAAGCACAGTCTTCAGAGAATCAGCAGCACCAGCCAGGAAAGGTTAAAGTCTTGTTAAGATTCTCCTTATGACATAATAATCTTCTAGTTCCTAATAGGAAACCTCGAATCACATTGCAATTTGAGCTGCAACGCACTGGCACTCGCTTCTCCACTACATTTCCGCTATCATCATCGTCTCTCGTGCGTTTCATTGACTTCGTATAAATTTTCACTTGTTAATCCTCCTATCCCTGTCTTGGATTTGAGTTGCATAAGAGGTGGTTCCTCCTGAAAAAAAAATCATAAGAAAACACAACTATCAGAAGAATGTATATTTTACAGACTTAAGTATATATTTGTACAACATTTTGCCTTATTGTCATTGATATTCTACTACGCTTCTCTACTTTTAAACTTATTTCATGCCAAGGGAAAACGAATGTCACTACAAAAATAACTAAAAAAAGAATAAAAGCATACGATAATATTACAACAGCTCTCACATAAGTATGCGCTTCTATAGTATGTGTATGCAATTTTTAACATCCTTCGCATCCCCAGAGAAGGGGAATAACAAACTAAACATCAAGACAAAATACGTCGCTGCTGGAAGTCGCCCAAAATCACTTTGTATACGAGTGGAGAGGACATCAACATGAAAATGTGATCATAGAAAAAGCATCTTGTGCAAAAAAAACCCTCAACACGAGTATCAAACTACTTTGTAGTTTTTTGACTAATAAAAACTTTGCACTCTTTCCATCTCACTCGCACTCCTCCAAACAATTTGGGTGTTCCGGATGGTATTGCCAATTTCCCTTTTCCCTATCCACATAAATTAAAAATGAAGAAAAAACATGCAAAGCTACACATTTTTCGTCCAAATTTGCATTACTTAGGAAAGTGTTGAAACTTGCAAAATCATGTTTCCGTATCCCTAATTCTTGTTGCTGATCATCACACAAACACACGATAGCGTTATGATAATCAGACTACATGAAATTCATGAATACCTTTAATTCATTCTTATACTCATTTTTCAATGAGACGGAAAAGAGAAAAATCTTTGCACAATTTATGTAAAAAAGTAGAAATGCTTATCTCTGAAGATATCTGAAATACCGAAGAATGCGTCAACCTTTTTAAAGAAAAAGATGCCTTGTCTGCATAAAAAATCTTTGAAAGAAGTACTGGTACATCATGAAAAATCGGGTAAAACAATTCTATACGTGCTGTATGTGAGGGACATGTAGCTCGCTTTTGAAAATAAATTCTGTTTCCTGCTACTCTAAATTCCATTAGCATCACTTCAATGGCAAAAGACAATGGATGACACCAACTGCCGACCGATATGAAATTCACTTTGCTGAGGGTAAATAAAATATATCCAAAAATGAATGTTGTTTCTCCGTTCAATTACCGCTGCTCTTGTAGAAATGCATGCAGCGTACACATGTGTTTGCCCAAAAAAAACGGCATCAGCGAAAAAGTTTTTGTTGTTTGGTTGTTCCTCATTTCACTCTTTTCTTGTTTCACTAGTTTCAGCAAAAAGTCATCATCACCATCCAAAATAAGTATACTACATGCATGCATTTCGAATCCGCAACAACCTCATCTCTTTTTAGTCGATGATGATAATGCCGCAGTAATGTTCCTCCGAAGTTAAGACTAGGATGGAATACAAAAACAGTAAGAGTAACGTCTTTCGCTATGCGGTTTTACTGATCTTCCAACAAGCTGATGCCACATTTCAACATGATGACTTGTCTGCCTAGCGCCACGCGATGATAGTATGGAAGTGCAGTATAGCAGGTAAGATGTGAATATCGGGAAAGGAGTCGACAAGAAGTAAAATGCGTGGTTATGTTAGAAAGATTAAAGAAACCATACGTTTCTAAATATAAATATTTAGTGAACTTACAACCTATTATGATGATAATGACGAGAGAATACTAGATATAATCGGGATCCCAACCTTCTTGTATTGTGGAGTGATCCAGCCTTATGTACGCCTATGTAAATTCAATGCATCCCGATCAAAAAACTTGAAATTCGCTAACAAAAGGGAAAAGCAGGGATTGTGAACACAAATTAGGTACACAGTGGTGTTAGGGTTTTTCAGTTATTTTGTTTTCTGTAAAAAGTTTTGTATGAATTAATTCACTTGTACTTTTAATACCCTTCATATAATATTATAGCCTGTCCCTGCTAAACATTTTAAAACTTCCAATTTTTTAAGTGATGATGATGTGACAAATCAATTGAAATCAAAGTATGTTGATAGTAGAAACTATAATATAGTATAGTCTTTCAAATAGATGAAGAATGCGACTCCGACATGCAGTCCATAGTTTTGATTTCAGATTCAGAAAATTAGGTTCACTAATTAATGAATGCAACTTGTCTAATGGAATGGAATTATTGGTTTGATGATAAACTACCAACTACTTAAGTACTGAATAAATCCGATCATCTTTATGGAATTCTCGATTTCCTCATTAAGTTTTTAGAATGTAACTGTTTTTAGTTTTAAAAAAATAAGCAGCAATAAATCACTGCGGTATAATATTATGTTTTATTATGGTCCTTTTTACTCATTTCTGCATAGTTTGTCTCATTAAAAATATTAGAAAGTAATTTGTTCATCCTAAACATAAATTCAGTTCTATTTATTATGTTTTTAAAAAACTTTCATCGTCAGTCCTTAGCAGAGTAGTGGGAAGTGGGAAAGAGGAGCACCATGTACCAAAAACAATATTTACTTAAGTAAACGCAAATAAAAGCTATAAAACAATAGAAAAGTAACAAAAATATTTCTGATTTTTTCTATCCCGGCTACAGTATTGAATACTGACAAGTTGAGTGGAGCCAATATTCAAGGACGCCAATTTTCCTAACGGAGGTTGAGTAGAAAAATGAACAATAACATACGACTCAATACCGGCAGCAAACACATTTCACTAACTACATACATACATTATGTAACATCTATATTTTGATCATTCATTCACACATTCACGGCCACTGATTTTCTGTACAAAAATGAATAACTTTGAGCGTTAATGACATATCCCAATGAAGAGATACACGAACAAGAAGGACTTTGCATTAGTAATGCAAAAAAATATGGAGCTTTCTATTTTTAGAACTTATGCTAATATTGCTAATACCAATTCCTCACTCGAAGAAAATTGCTCCAAAAATGGCAAGGAAAAATTCCATATTGACTAGTGCCATAGTGCCATTTCGGGTAAGTTATAGTAGCATATCAAATATCAGATCAGAGTCAATTAAACATGCAACATACTAATATTTTTGACGCAAAATGCGTCATTGTAATAAACAAAATTCAAGATTTCACGAGCAACGCTGAAAGAGTTCTAATAAATTTATTAGTTCGCTTTACCTTTTTCCCAACATTCCAAATTAGAAATATTATGTGCTCCTCAAATGGGAAATATTTTTTGAAGATGATGACGCACTGGACATTTTTGCTCTTTTCTAATCACACTATTACACACATACACTAAAAATATTATGCAGTAATCTTGATCCAACTTAAGGCCAGCGGTTCCTTCTATTTTCAAGTGAGTAAAGTCACAATAGCTTCAAAGCGGAGAAATTTCGATTTTATGTAAGTAAATGGCCCGCGATGAAATAATTTATTCTTCTTACGCAACACAACCAATCTTAACTCTTAACTAGAATGAATGTGGAACTCTTCAGTGTTTTGAAACTTTAGCTATCGTTGATAACTTTTAGATTGAATGAGAAATTTTTAAATCTAAAATTCTGGTGGCAAACTCACAAGATATAATGACATCTTTTGTAAATAATTCAGGAAAACGAAACAAGCAAAGAGAAAGGTTAATATGTTATATGTGTTTTCACTTCTCTAAAATCCATACACGATTTAATACATGTGTAGCTTGTGGAAGGTAAGAAATGTACAGGAGGAAAAACTTTTTATGTTCTACTTTACTCCAATATCTCCTGGCCTGTAACGGCTCAAGTTGTTCTAGATATATAGAGCACCATGAAAGCAGTAGGACAACCTTCAGAATATGAATTCACCTAAAAAAAACCCGACCAAGTTCATGCAAAAGCTGAAAGAAACACGGCTAGACTAGACCAGGATAACGAATGTAGATATAACGTGCATTATGCATGTACATACGTGTCGTTTGTCGTTTTGTACACTTCTCTGGCATCTTGTTCTTGTTCTCGTAGAGCTCTCAACTCATCGTAAAATAGAAAAGAAGCGAGACCGAATATTGTGGAAAGTCCAAGTAAAATCTATAGAAAAAGTTGGAATCACACGAAAAGAAAGCACTACTGTAGCTTGGTGAAGAGAACATATATCATGCTTTCTACTGTATCGTTGGGGGAGCTAAGCTCTTATGTGTATGGTGAAAAGTTTGTGTGAGTACAAGAATGACTATACAAAATATATTGTTATTAAACCTTTAAGGAGAATTCTTATAAAACGGTTTCTAGTAGCTAACCAGAGTTTGAGCCAAGGAAGGAGGTAAAAAAAGTCAAGGTACATAAGTTGCAGCGAAAAGTTATAGTCTGTTCCATGTACCTATGCGGTGTTTTTCTGATGTCGGTATCGGCATTAAAAGTTGCTTTTGTACTTTTAAGAATGAGTTTGTTATGTAAGGTAAAATATTAGAGTATACACTATAAAGGCACATTTTTTTTTGCTGTACTCGACTTTCACTTGGAAAAGTGTTACTAAACCCATAAGTTAAAGCTTGACCTTATTAATTGCAAATGAGCATGTATAGGAATTTTCACAATTCGCTCTACCTATAAGTATTACCGGTAGTGTTTTATTCATATATCCCAAATTATGAGTATATACCTCTGTTCACTGTTTTCGTGTCTCATATTCCAATATTTCTGCTCTATTGGCCAAATACACGCTGTCTGGAACTTTGGAATGGGGATCAATTATGGTTTTAAGCATTGCCTTTTAGTACGATGGGATCAAAGTGAAGAACTTCACCACTTTTTACTTGTTGGCGTAACCAAAAGACACATTGGGCGACCGACTCATTGACCCTTGACATTTTTACTAAGCTTTCAGGTAGATGGATGCTTCCATACGAATACACCAATAAGAAATTATGCAATGTTTTGCTTGACTAGGTATAAGCAACAGAAATTAGGAAATGTGTTATAATAGTTAAAATACAACTGATAAGATCAATGCGCATTATCTATCCCGGAGTGAAAAATGTATTGGTGTTTGCTTACAGGAGAAACATCGAGCTTAGAAATTTTGTTTTTCTGTTTGGCAGAAGTATTCAAAAGAAGCTTCCGTCACGACTAAAAAGAGAAGAAGAATGACTCATACTTTTTGGTTTTCATTTACTCTATAGATCTAATATCAATATGAAGAAACATCCACACAATGAGTCATCATATCAACATTGATATTGATATGAGCATGAGAAAGCAAAACGTGACTTTATTGTACAAAATTTGTAATTTCCTTCCAATATTACGAAAAGCCAATTTTAGCCTTAATGCTATCTTTAAAGCATGAACTCGTCAAGGTCGAGTGAAATCTGTGTTCAATGACATTCCGGAAACAAGCTTCAGACGTTTTTACGTATCGATCTCTGACTGAAGTATCAGTTGTTGTAATAAGCAGAAAAGACATTTTTGTACTTTATTGAAGGCTCTCCATACATATTATAAAGTAAGGCTTTTTTGCAAATACTTTTTAAACCTTTACGACCATCCTAATACGAAAGGGGTATTTTCTAGAAAATCCCCAAAACAATGACGAAAGGAAGACCAACAAGAAGAAGACCAAAACTAGCAAAAACTAGTTGTAATTGGGCTTTCGAGCAAAGCAAACAACTTAGCTTTCTCCAAACCGGCTTGATCATTTTGGAACTAGCTGGAAGCAGAAATTTAGGTCACAAAAGTCATGAAAACGATTGATAAAACATTTCGGAGGAGGCAAAAAAATGTAGATAGATACTAAACATTTCCGTTCTAACAAATGCATAGAATTACTAATATTGTAATGGTAATGAAAATAAAGATAGAAAAACTTCTCTTATCCTTTATGATGAATACAGAATAAAGTTACGATGTTTCCAAACACATTCAGTACTATTAGAAAATAGCAGTGTGACAATAAGTACCAGGTGAACTTCGTACTACTTTCACCAAATAAATGTGTGTGCTACACGCAACTTTTGGGCCGCTGAAGAAATGATTTTTCTCGCCTAGTTAAGTCACCTCTAATAAATCCATCTTTTTACAGTTTTTGCAGGTATTTTATATGGTTTTTAAGAAAAGTCATCATCTAAAAGGTTCCATAGGACAATGCTCTATGAACCAGAAACTTGATAGCCGGAAAAGTGAGCCCACTGTAATGCAGTTGGAACAGTGATGATATTGTTGTAAAGAATTATTGGTTTCATACTAATCTGTTTTAGTGCTGACAGAAGAATAATTTCCAAAATAACCTTGTGAAAATCTTTACCAAAAAATGATGGTGAGTAGCGCGTAGAATTGAACAGAACGTTCGAATGTAGTACCGATGCCTTGTAAAATATAGAAGCAAAAATAATGTTACCTGTCAAATAGTCAAATACTTTGGGTAAGGTAGTATGCAACATACAGTTATGATAAACCCGCATTGCATACATATCTCAATGTTTCCAAGAAAGTGGGAAACCTTCGACCATGCACAAGGTCATAAAGACCGGATAGAAACTTCAAGAAATCGATACCGGTCGGCTTTCACCTCCTATGTATGCCTTACATCATTCTAAGCACAGATTTGGTGATAGATTTGGATTTTTATGCTTTTTCAAACCAATAATAAAAAAATAGGCAAGCCTGCTTTGAATTTTTGTGGTACTGCTTCTTTGAATTATAACTCATTGATAATGATCTGTTGAACAAAGCTACAGCGGAGAAACGTGAAACAAATGAAACCGTACGAATGGTCATATATGTAAAACGTTTGTTGGGCAATGGACTAAAGCAATCTTTTGGACTGACATTTTGAGAAAAAAGCACATTACCGAAGATGAGGATGCAAATACTGTCCAAGGCACTGTTCAAGTAACTAATTTTAAACAAACAAAATTCCATTTTATTGGCCGATGGTTTCAATTCAGTACACACCATTTTGTACGTATGGCTATGACGCACCACCATTGATTAAGAGAACTGCGCAAGCACTGTCTTTCTTTTACTTAATTGAATGATTTCATTTAAGGAACTTCTGCTGGGCAATGGCAAGTAACAACTTTTGCTAGCGCTCCAACACAAAATATAACATCATTTCAGTCATTTACCTCTATCTATCAGACACTATGGTCTGATCTTCTTGATAATACTTTCTGGCACTTTCCCGTAAAAACTCAAGTTAGTTGACCTTGACCTCAATTTTTTCAATAAACCAAGAAGATTTGCTAATCTGCTTTCATGCATTTCTTGTCAATATTGTAATTGGGTTCAAGTTCAAGACCTACATTTTGTACATTTTTATTCATTCAGTAATGAATGAATGCTAATACCTCAAACTTGTCATGTTCCAAAGTAAGTATGTTTCATACGCATTTAATAATTATAGTTGACATACCTAAAAATTCTTGATGCGAGTTTGAATCAAATTGCTGTTGAGGGCGTTTGTATTTCTCGACCACTATGTCATTAGTTCTACACGCTACTTTAATGAAGTTACAAAATCCATTCTTGATTCCGGTAGCTTTGATCACTTCACAAAAACCTTTATTAAATCCAATCGCACGTAATGAAGTAAAAAAAAGTTATTTAAAGAAAAACTTTGTTTCGTTAAAAGTTATTGATGCACTTGACAAACACATCACTGGATCGTCTTTATTGCAAGAGCAACAAAATTATAAAAATACGATCCTAAATTGTTGGTTCATGTCATAGCACTGCACTGTTTAATTCAAAATGTATCATGTCAATGACAGGTAGTGCGAGTTAACGTAATGAACGTAAGAGTAGAGCGAACAATGCTCTCCTTGTTATTCGACGGAACAAAAAAGTAAGGTAGTAGGTATATCCATATAGCAATTAATACGTCTGGTCCAAAACTAATAAGTTCAAAACCTTAATGGGTCGTGGCAATAGTCTAAATAGTATGCAGGGGTAACCTTAAACAATACCACAATTTGTAAAGGAAGTCTCATTGAAATGAAAATGTATGAAAAGAAATTAAGTTCATCATTCATTAGGATCATCCATCCGTCTTACTTTCATCGGATTAACTAGTGAACGCACAACGATAAATCGACGATGCACAATTCGTATGTTAACGTAGCATTAGACAAGCCGCACACATAAACATTCGAAAAGTAGTTCACCTACAACTCGTATTCGTCTTATAGTGCTACATACGTAAAAACTTCCTTTAAAGAGGCAATGTAAGTACTTCATAGATTGGCAACTGCTCTCATGTGTTTGCTAACAAAAAAACCACGAGTACTACAATACATGCGTGAAGTTGAAGCTAAGCTCATATTCCATTTTTTTGTTGATGTTCTTCCTCCCTTTCGTTATAACTTTCATACTAATCATGAAGAAGCGTTCGCTTTTTGCACATTTAACCTACTGATGATGATGATGATCTTGTTTACAAGATAAAATAGCACTTGATTCATATTGCAAATTCTTGTCTATAGAATATCTTGTTTCAGAGCAAAAGTTTTAGTTTGAAGAAGTCGGAACAAACTGAAAGAAGCGAAAACTTGATGCTACAATTGAATTAAGCATCTCACAAGAACGTGCCACGCCACATTATGTGGTTAAAATATTTCTCTATATTTTTTGTGGAACGAGTTCCTGACCCAGTCAAAACCGTCTTTTTAGAGTTCACTTCACAAATTGGCAAATTAAGCTTATGCTTGCGAAATGCAGACATGTGCTTCCGATAAAGAATTGAGATCCACGGTCTTCATTAAAATGATATCAAATTGTTAACTTGATCCTGATTCTCATTCCATTTATTCTCTCATTGCGAAGTGGCGCTTGCGAAATCAACATTCCAATTTGGCTTGTTTTAGTTTAAATGTAGGCTCACAGGCACTTCCCCGCAGATATTTTTACGTTTATCTTTTCTTTTACGTAAACGCGAGACACAAACCCAGTTCGAAAAAAAA
>JAHZMX010006099.1:0-28706 GCA_027743895.1 Seira musarum | reverse complement strand
TGATGATTTCGCACTACTACCTATGGTTTGGCTGAATCATCAGTGGTCGAAAATTTTATCACGAGAAATAGTAACCTCGTAAGTATTTTGCACTGACAAATGTCAAAATTCAAAGTAAAGACACAGCGCATCCTACTACTAATAACTCTCCTGGGACCTAGTCTTAAAATGTAAATTATACATCATTTGAGTCTGTTTCTTGTGTGGCAAAGCTCAAATATACATCACACGATTTGTATGAGTTAGCATTGCATGAAATGTTGAATAGCCATAGCGCTAGCATCCACAATAACTGTCATTGTCATAGTCCAATTATCATGTCAAAAGTAAAAGGATCAGTGCATGTAGGTCTGGTGCGACACTGATTGTTACATTTTTGTGTAGTTTCTACCAATTACGCGTTGAGTACGATGCTACTGTACAATTGTACTTCTTCTTCCTTACCGAACTATACCAAGCTGGTTCAAAGTGTAATCTGAATTCAACTTCATTAACTTTGTCAATATATTTCACGAGCATAATCACGTTGAATTTCACTTTTTCACTCGAAGGAAAACTTTAAAACAATCGAAAGTTCATATTCATGACTGCTGAGTTCCATTTCCGATGATTCGTTTCAAATATTCCAAATATTATATGTAAAGCAATAGATTCACAGGTATAGCAGTCCACATTACATGTCCTCGACAATAGCGAGCGTATTTTCGTACTTACGATTATGCAAAAGCTCAGACCAGCTTCAGAGAAGTCTTTCAAATGAAATTCCTTGCTTTATTTTTCGTTTTCGCGGAGAGTGCAATTGCGCACGCTCCGACTCCTCCATCGGAATAAATCTTCCTGCGCTTGTTCACTGACGACGTTGTTAGGAAGGTTCGCTGTCAAGAAATGAAATCACTGTAATTTTAATAACCTAGCAAAACTTTTTGGCACTCACTTCGACGCCTCCAAAAAAAAACAGTTACATATACACATCAAAACAAAGACATTGGTTTGTCTATGCTCGCAAATGTCGTCCTGTTGTAAGCAATCGTCAATAATGTATACATCTTTTTCCTCTTGAGGTAAACAGGGAATTGGAACGCGAATTCACTTAATTTAAAACCTTGCCGATTCAAGCGAAGCTCGCTTGCTTGCGCTTGTTTTGTTGTACTCATTGAAGGAAACAAGATTACAAGTTCCCACTATTATTTCAATTGTCGTCCATTGTCATTTGTCCAAAGTGATAATGGAGTCATAAAATAAGTCGTTTATGGTTGCCATTAAGAAAAAGCAAATTCATATTCATTTCTTGTAAAATATTTTCTGCCATTATAGGGCGGAAAGTAGCTTTTGAATCGTACCTTATCTGACCATATTATATCCGTACTATTCTCAGTGCTTTGTACGGATTCATCATGGAGTGGAGAGAACATGGTGTCCTGCGACGATGTATTATTATTTAACATAGAATTTTCATCACACCCTAGATCATCTGGCGTGCGTTTGGAGGAAGAAGAAAGAGGATGGAGGGTGCCTCCTGGATTGCTTCCAGCCGATTTTTGGGATTTACACGGTTTACAGATGTACTCGTAATCGGGTTGAACCCCTTTCTTGTGCTGATACGTTTCCAAATTCGCAGCAGGATCACAAGTTCCATGGACATACCTATGAAAAAAGGGGTTTTGCATACATCAACACGAAAAGGTCAGATCTGATTCGGCATGTATTTACGCTTTAGAACGATGTCATGTGTGATATTTAAAAACTAACTTTCTGCATAAGTGGCATTGAAGCATCGTTTTTTGTGCGACGTGCCGGTACGCCTTTCCACACATTGGACAAGCCAGTCCCTTGTTCCGCTGTTGGTAACAGGAATCACACACTGAAAAATTGGCGTGCCACCTTGACGACGGACCAGATCCGGGTGTTCTTGCTCCACAATCCGTGCACTGTCGACACAACTGTGGTAAGAAATGCAAATATTTGAATAAGACTTTGGTTTCTATATTAATTGCTGAACGCCATTTGATAAAAAAGACGACTTGGTGTAAAAAATTACCTTGCATTTCCAACTATGCTTAGGTATCGATGATAAGGCAGGCCGAAGACAAAAAATATGATAGGATTTGTCACACGTATCGCACGAGAGAAGCTTGCCTTCATCTCCAGGTTGTCTGCAAGCTTGACACATTTTACACGCCGGGCACTGCCAACCAGCTCTAATACTAGGATCACTGTTGATGGCCATACAGCCACCGTGGTAATGATTGCCACAGTTGCTGCATAAAATCAACGTTGATATTTTGCCAGACGAGTTGCAAACCGTACAGTTGGCGTTGTCCTTAACCATTGATACGGCCAAATCAACATGCGATGAACATAACACAGTTTTCGAAGAAGGGTCTTGAAAGCATCCACTGATTGCTGCACAAGGTAAATGAAACAATGCACCACAATCCGTGGCTCTACACATCACACCTGCACCAAGGTTCCCGCAATGTAGACATCGCTGGCTGATTGACCGAATAATCTCTACTTCCAGATTGGCAAATGTGACTTTGTCCTCCTTGGGAGTAACACCGTCGCACCAAGTAGCACAACCGTGGTGTACGTAGTAGTATCCTATCGACATTTATAATGAAAATGTGATTTTTAAATGCTTTTTTTTTTGCCTTGCCGATTTTATTGGTTTGGTTTATTTTTCTAGTATTGTAGAACCTGATGTTGTGTCGAAAAGGCTGTTATATTCTGGCTCGTCTGGATACCCGCATACTTCATCAACTGGTTCGTTTATGCTCTCTAAACTGCTCTGGGATATAAGCCTTCTAGGCACAAACAAAACATTGTTTTTCCTATGCTCGCAAAACTTCAATGTCATCATTTTAATGTATGCTTGATTGATTACTTCATTTTCATCGATCCCTTCTGACGTCGCGAAGAAAATCCCGGTTTCTGTGCTTTCTCGTTGTTGACATCCTTCTCCGATTTCCCTTTAACTGTCAGACCTTGGGATACGGCAGTGGGATCGAAACCCTCTGGAATCTCTATTCTTAGTAAGTCTCCCTGACCAAGCATACTTCTTTCTCCCAAATTACAAAATACACACACTTTCCCTGGCCTATCACAAGAAGAAGAAAATGCATCTTGAATTATTTGGCTAACAATGGGTTTTTGATCATACACCTCATACGTTACAGGTAAATCATTTTTGGATTTTCGCGAGCTGTACCATTGTTCCGGAAGGAGAGAAAAGTCCTCGTGGATCTTCTCTAGGGATGATGCAACGCTACTCGTGTCTGACTCTGCAGCATCATCTCCTCCTCCGCCCCTTGGAGGTGATTCATGATTTATTGCACTCAACTCCCCAATAAGGCTTACAGCTAAATTGGTACCGCCAGCGGATATAAGCCCATCGTTCTTCTTCCTCCCCTGCAAACCTCCTCTTATCGAAGGAGCTTGCAAACTTCTATGAAGCAACAAAAGAAACAGTTAGTGCTGACGCGCAAAGGAACCTAGTGTAAAAGTGCGCGCTGCAGCATGACACACCACTTACCCGAAAAGTGATTTAGATTTGTGACTTAAACCAAGTTTATGGGCTTTCCCTAGACCAACAGCATTGTCTTTTCGTGGTCTCCCAGGTCCTCGTTTTACGTACGCAGGCTTCCCACTGCCTGGTTGATGCGGAGGATGAAGCACTGATAAAAGCTCATTCGTCGATCCAACAACCCCAGCAGCGGTAGGACCGGGGTCGATGGATTCATCCTGTGCAGTGATTCCCATTGACTTGGTGAATAATTTCTAGGGTGTCTAGAAACTATAACTAGTAAGTGTCTCCTGGTGACTTCGACTACTCGTCATATTGTTCAAATGATAAGTTGTTAAGTTTTAAAAACAATTTCTCACAATCTTTCGAACAATTCTCTTTGCTCTGCAGGACAATTATATATAAATATATGTGAGGAGGCACTATATACAATAACAAAGCTAGAAAAAGGACTTTTTACACACGAATAACTAATTTTACCAGTATTCCAGCCAGTGCATTTTTTCCCCTTTTTCATTTTATAGTTGAGAATCAATTTTACTACGATTATATGCAGCAATAGGAAAATAGTAGCTGTAGTAGTAGTTCTGCTGGTGGTAGTAGAGGTAGCTAGCATTCTAGCAAAAGCTCCAAAGCACAGGGGTAAACTCTTGTATTTACTATTATTATTATTATGATTACAACAAATATAGTCTCTTTTTAGGCGAGTGTAAATAATCTGTGATCTGGTGTATCCTGCATGTCTTTCAGGTGGATGGGGCTCAATACACACGCTCTTCTCGAGGTTGTTTCCTCGCGTATTCCTCTCTTCGTCTTTACAAAAGGAAGGGTAAAGCTCTTAGGGATGAAGCTCACAATTCGTGGTGGTGGATTGGCTGCCCGATGGCTGCGTTGGTTTCCTGCCCCATCCTGCACTGCTCGCCCAAGAATACATTATTGCACTGGGAACGAGTCTCTCTCTGTCGCTGTTGCTAGATTACTTGGTTCGTTTTCGTTCAGTTATCAGAGTAAAAGTAAAGCAGGAAAACTGAAAGAGACTCAATCCATTTTTTCCTACTATTTGCTCAATGTCCATTACTGCTAGATCGGGTTGGCTGTCAGTACTGGCATTTGTGGGAATTTTTGGTCCAAGCGTCACAGTTCTCCGTAAGCCTGGGAAGATGACGCTCTGTGCCTAGGTGGAGAGCCACAACGAGCTCTAAAAGCAGCCAGCGTTCCAAACTCTGTCTATGTTTACTTTCAGCGGTGATATTGGTGACCAATCCACTGAATGAATTCAGGCTCTTTTGGAATTAGATGAAGATGAAAGAAGACCTTGAAAAATACTCTAGCATAGCCTTTGCACTCACTCTTTCTTTGTATTATATACAATAGGTGTGCCCAGAACTCCTTACAAGAAACCAGGTAGGCGAGCAGTAAGGCTTTGTTTTTACTTTTTTAAATAAGCTTTATTACGAAATTATACATAATGCATGGTTTATTTTAGTTGAGTTAGCCTATTTGCAAAACCGCCATATGGTCGTGGTCCTGCTCTATAAACATCTATATGTACTGCATTTATCATGCATGCTCAATTTTTATAATAGTCACTCTATAATAAAATGTATTAAATGTTTTAGCACTGCTAATGGCTAGTCCAATACCCTTAAACCACTACTGCACTCACACTTTCACTGTTATCTTTGTAGGAAGCAGGAAGAAAAGTCCTACAGAGCAAAACTCATGGGAACAGTTCAGGGGGTCCGGCAACCTCATGTAATCCCGGCATCGGCAATAAAATAAAATGATAAACATTGTATTATGGTAATCTCAAGCTGTTTGCAGTTCTAAACTCAGATATTTTACTCATCTTTCAAATATTATGCAATGAAAAACGAAAAACTGAATTCACTGACCAGGCTACTAGAAAGCGAAAAATACTTTTTTGTCAAACAAAGATCTGACTTGTAATTTAAGTAAGCATACGAAAGTGGACATTGTTTAGATTCGAATTTTGACGTAGAAATGATTCCCATGATGCAGTTTTATTATACATGAAAACGGACGATTAAATTAAATAGGTGATAGGAAATTGTTGTTGCAAAACCAGAGTGCAAAAAATGTCTAGAACACCGTGGAAATCAATATTTTGACTATATTTATGAAGGTATTTGTAAATAAATATGACCACTTTTAAATTAAAATTCAAAAGTTATGTTAGGAATTTGACGAATATCGCAATTAGTGATCAGGGTAAACTTTTAGACTAGAAACTCTATTTGACACTTGACACATCGGGTTTGGGTACAAGTTCCGGGTTCCCATAAAAATGTTCGTAGTAAAGAATGAATGAGTTCATGTTCTGCATTCTACATTTATCTACTTGCATAAGGAATTGTTGTTGAATTAATTGTTAAAGTTTTGAAATAGATGAATTTGGTAAGTAATTTCAATCGCAAAAAATGTTTGGTCTTTGGTGACTTCGATTGTTTGAAATTCGTATGCACAAGTATTGAATGGGCGTTTTTGACAAGTATGTATATGTAAGTATATAGACATTTTTATTTTATAAACTTTGCGACGCTTTCCATTTTTTGCATGTATCTTTGATTTTATTATATCAGTACAAATTATTGTTAACTTGAGGTTTTTATTTTAATTTTTTCGTTTTCGATGGACATCAGTAAAAATAACGTGATGTTGATTGCTTTGTATTCGCCATCATGTTGCTACAAATTTCGATGCCGTTTTGCTAACATAAACCACAATAATTAAAAGTGAATAACATAATATTTCGGTATATTTTTTCTCGTTATGTGTGTAACGTGTACGTACAAAATCAATTTATAATTTGCTCCTCAAATTTATGAATTTGTTTTAATTCATTTAAGTGAAATATGAATTTACGTTATGTTAGTTGATTCTCGAAAAATACATGATCATCTCGTATAATTTCTATTTTTCTGTCCATTTTAAACACGTATGGTTCATCTAGATATCGGTATTTCTCTCCTAGTATTTGTAAGAGAAAGTATTGCTTCATGATATTGAACTACCATTTACAATTAAACTGAATAACGGTTACGACTTTTAAACAAAAATTTACAGCTTAACGTAAAACTTAGCATGAAAATCTAATGACTTCACTGTACTTTATAAGAAACAACCAAACTAATATAAACTGCTTATTAAGTATGTCTTAAGTTTTAAGTCTTCTGAATATGCAAAAATAAGTAGCAAAATTAAACAGCAGAAGAACCTACTTTTTTAACCATCTAAATAGTTTCGTGTTGCAATATAAAAATGAACAGTGCAGCTTCTACATATGTAAAAGAAATTGATTTGATATGAATACATGAAACGGTTTCAAAATTATTATGTAAGATTTAGGTATAGCGGAATCGCCTCATAGGCTCAATTTTTGAGAATGCTAATTTTACAATTCTTTTGTAACTTACGTTTTTTTAAATATTATAATTCCAGGCCATTTTCAGTTTAGAGACACGTGTAATGAAATGAGCACGAGCACATGCACTTCAATATTATTCAGCTTTAAAAAAGTGCTTATTAATTTGGGTTACTGATGTGTTCCTCTGCTGGCAATAGTATTAGCAATAGTATTTTCTCGAGTTACAATAAAACGTTCTCTATCGCATAGCAGAAAAATGCTACTCTAAAAACCGTAGTCAGTATGCAACTACTACGACACTATCACCACCGATAAATTTGACGTTTGCGAACAAAACGTGAAGCAAAAAAAAAAACAGTACGTTTGAGGTAAGGCAAGTGTCAGAATTCGTTTGCATGAAAAAAATCTAAAATCGACCTTAACGCAAATTTCGAATTATAGAAGCAAATATTATATTATAATATTTACGTATATATTGTTCCATCGAGTAGAAAACATGACCACAACAACCTTGGTTTATTTCTTTTTTTTGTAAAGGACGCGTTGCAGAGGTAATGATTTTTCATATTTTAATAATGAAGTAAATGTGATTCATTTGATTGACAAATTCTTCTTCTTAAATCTAGCTATCATGTCATTTTTAACGTCGAAGCGACGGTATTTGATGTATATTTTTTTGGTTTGTCGAGGATCAGTAAATCATAAAAAATAATTTACATTGTTTTACTTTACTACATACGTATCTGCAAATTTCTTAAATTTAATTATTGATCTTATGTGCTAGTCTGGCATTTCTATTGAAACAATGGGCACAACAGGTTTTGAGTTGATCTTAGACACTACTATTGCAGGATTCAATTTGTTGGAAGTGGTCTGGAACTCAGTTCCAGGTCCGGCCCTATTGGCTGAGTCTATGTTATCTCGCCCGGCGATTCCACCGTCCTCGTCGTCTTGAACGCTGTAGGAAATATTGCAGTACTCTTGAAAACACGGACAGACGTCAAGTAGGAAGTGACAGAAGTTTTTTCTTATCCCAAACCACCCTGAAAAATAGAAAATATTTTTAAAAACTTAAGTTAGAAATCCTTGGAAATTGCTTGGATGAAATTCTTACATTTGTTACTTCTTTTATTGCTGAAAGATGATAGTATCAGCTGAATATAAGTCAGACAGAGTGGGGACACTGCAGCCATGTAGCTTATATTCATATTTTCATCTAGCTTATTCGTTAGTAATACCTGTACGTACATTGGGAAAAATATAATTAAACTAAAGGAAAGTATACGACTGCGGTACAAAGAATACTTGAAAGAGCACTACTCGCCTGGAAAATTAGAACGGGTATCACTAGAAAGGTGTACCCGATTGCAGAGCTGGTTGAGCTTCGTCTCTGCTCTGCGTTTACTTCAGGGGCACGAAAAATAATACCGGCGAATATAATGCTGTAAAGAACGCCCACCAAGGAAACGCACAGAAGTATCCATAATGGCACAAAAACCACTTCCCAATCCCATAAAATGAAGTTGTCCAGTCTGAGGGCGAGAAAAATAAACTGAAGAATGTTGACTGAACAAAAGAGTTCCAACTGAAATGTACAAGTTGAAAAATATTAATAATATGCAATTTATTTACGTTTTGTGCGCGGCATATATTTTTTATCGATGTAGGTTTGAAAATGTGATGTCTTTTACTTACGTCAAACGATCTATCATTTTTAACGGCCCAAATGCATATAGCTATTGATATAATAGATACGAAAATCAAAGGTATGAAAACGAGGATCCATAAATGACGTTGTGATTCGAGGTTATCACAGACCAGCAATTCAAACATGAGTAACAGGAGGTGTAGCGAGAGGGTTAACATCATAGCTTTGTACTGTACGTAAGCTTCCCCCTCCATTCTGTAACAACAATTCAAATAAATTTGACATGTATTTAAAGCATTTTCAAATAACTTTCATTCACACTGGTTTCTATGCGATTTGATTGTGTAGATACCGGTAATGCGGGTGGCGCCACCATATTATACTGCCCACAATGGCACCCGTGAAAGCCATGAATTTCCACAGCCATAGTGGAATAAAAACAGCCCAATAGCTCCATGCTATGATGCCATCTTGACGAAGTGCAATCAAGATTGTGAAGACGAATAGACAGGAATAAACTAGGAATTTGCTGCAACAATGTAAGCAATTTATCCACCACATGATCAGTGTATTCTAATAGTAATTTTTTTATCTACTCAACTGTCGTTTTTTTACGATATGAAATGAAAATATTATATTCGATGTTAATCGAGTAAAAAATTGGAAGCTATTAACGAACCTAGGGTTAAAGTCTTGTGAGATTCTTTCCACATTCATTATGCGCCCTCGTTGATTGCTTCTGACGGAATTCCTAGAAACACAAATGACAATGAACAATGAGACATTACATTTGTGAGTTAGTTTAACTAATTAACAATAAACTATAAAATTATGGCAATGCATGCGCCATGAATGTATTAATAATACGTTTCTTACAGAATTTAGATTAGTCCATGTTCCACTACAAATGGTATTTGTCTTCTTCATCAGGCTTTGGGAAGCGTTTAATATGGAGGACAACACAAAGATACAGCGATTGGAAATTTCGATGTCAAGACTCACATAACTGTCAGCAAACAATCTAAGATATGATTCCTTCACGCAAATCATCAATCTCGAAGGAATCTCCACTATCTCCAAACTCCAACCGTGTATTTTTACTTGTATTTGCTATTGCTGCGCTTGTCTCGACACTGGAAGAAAAATTTCCTTCTATTGTGGCACTCTCGCACTCACAAACCATTTTACGTGGCCTGATTTTCGTTTCTCTTCACATTCGGAAATTATTATATCCTCACGTGGACAATATTTTCGAACCTTGTATTTGCTCTCGCCTGAAAATGAACCCAATCATAATTTTTACTTGCGGTTTAAAATGTTGATCATTAAATGTCTCGAAAATAATAGATTTAACTTACATCGTCAAAAAGTTGTGCGGCTCTCATGGCGAAAGTTCCATGCAATTACGAAGAAACGAGGAATAATTTTTGTCTTTCATATATACTTTAATAACTATTTCCCTACAGAAACGTAAAAGTTCAATTTCCACTCATCTATCTAATGAGCAAAATACGTGAAAATTTCCGGATGTTTCCACTTCCATCTTCTACATATTTCATTCTATTTTTATCTATTAATGGTAAACTTTTTTGCTAAAAAATGTGAATTGAATTGAACACTTCAGAAGAAGTCTTTCAAACCCAGTTCCTACATTTCAGCATATCCTCCCCGCACATATGATGACATGGTTTTTCTGATTGTAGGGTGAAATCGCATTTCATAAAGAGAGCATCATATCATCATGAGAGCCAGAGAGAGCCAGATCAGCATATAACACAAGAACGAAGTTTTTGCTACTTTTTTAATCGTAAAGAGGTTTTTCGTTCAAATTGTGTGTGTTTGTGTGTGTATGAACCCAATAATATAGAGAATTCTCTGCATCTCTGTAAGAAGAACGGAAAACGCATAGCGCTCGGCGCTCTTCTTCTGCTTGCTGCATACTGTTTTATTTTCTGGCTTTATAAGTAATCTAAGCCCTAGCACAAATAAGTTGTTCACATTTAATTCACAATCACTAAAGCCTGGGCTGATATCGTGAGCAAAGGGGTAAAGTAAAACATTCAAGTATAAACGCATAGAGGCTTGGACTCACACAATCTTGATTTTGATACTCAACTCAGTACGAAACGAAAGGATAATTTTATGTAATACACATACTTAATCTAATAATGCATATGATGTGCAAGCCTTTTGTCGAACTGCTTGCTTTTGTATCCTATCATCATTCATCGTCTACAAATTCATGTAATCTGGCTGCTGGATGGAATCAAGCAAAGTGGAGATGACAGAACGAGAGCTAAAATGGTATAAAATGTTGCCTTTTGGTCTTTTACTATTATTGCTCTGCCTTCACTGAACTGACAGGATTTTCAGTTTCACTGAAGACTGATAAACTGATAACGGTGGCTCTCATGGACCACACACGTCAGTTTTAAATAAGACCCATAAATTCATTTGACTTTGAGTTTATTTTTAAATTCGAAACTTGATAATGACTATTTATAATGATTTATGGTAGCTCAAATATTAAAGTAAAAAAAGCTTATTTTCGTTTTTGATTCGTTGTTATAATCAGGCATATGTACAATTTTATTTGGAAGTGATATTAACCATAATCATGCGAAATGCGACCAGTCGGACGTATAATTAAGACGCGTTCATACATTAAGAAAACTATTACACATACCTATTTGCGTAACTGCGGTCCCTCTATCCCTTTTTTACATTTGTTTTTGGAACACTTATTGCGATTGCGATGTCATCAAAATATTTTTCATTTCATTGTTACTAACAAGAGCAAATGAAATTCAGTCGTGTTTCTCACTGCTTCCCCTCGATGCGAATGAATTTTTCTAATTCAAGTTACAGTTTAATTGAATTCGGTTCATACACGGTATTGATGGTATTGCATTATTGTTGTTTTGCGTCCCTTCTCTCGCATCTACATCTATACTCTGCACACATTATGTTGTCATCAACACGACGTTACTTTTGTTAGACGGAAGAGAATCACTGAAAAGAAGATATGTTCATTCGAGGTCATTCCTGGATCCAATTAGTACAATCCTGTGTATTCGCGTACTCCTATACATGCATACCTCTGGACTGGACTCTGGAGTATTTTCAGGAATATTGATGGTACCAAATTGTCGCATGTAACTATATCGCTATATAATTTCAATTATCTAAGCATACAATTCATATTGCTGTACATAACATAGTCTCCTTTCTTCTGAACTTAACTACATTCATCCCCCTCTTTAAAAGTTTATGTCAAATCACACCCAGGGTCTGTGTTCTTCTTTTCCCCTACCATGTTTGAGTTCGGCATTAAGGTCTTTGTTTGCTAATCTTTGAGCAATTGTTAATAATATAGCCGTTTTAGTATGCATTTCATGGCTATTATTACTTATTACATGAAGATAAATGCGTTTTCATTTAAGTAATCATTTAGTATGCACGAAAGCGGATGACAAAAAAAAAAACCGTCGCCTAGCAAAACATTTCTCGTTTTTTACTCACTCATTTAGATTACATATGATATCGGTGACGATGTATCTATACAAAGTATGTCGAGCTGATAGCTGATCCAAGTCGCTATTATCACTATCGAGATCACAGCTCACAACCATGGTCACGTCATGTTATGGAAATCATGGAATCGTTCCAGCAGGCGGAATGCAATGGACCAAATAATAATATGCGCTATTGTATATGACGACGACGCTTCGTCACGTATTAAGTCAAAGCTAACCTAGCCTTTACATAATATGTCAGCTTGTTACTCTTGTTACGTTACATGTTTCTGCCTGCTAAACATGATCAATCTGTTCAAGTATAAAGCCAGGCTTTTTACATACTCAGGGAAGCCATTGAAATCATAAAAGTCGCGAAACGTTTTCGTTCCCCTGACACAATAAAAATTGGGAACATCACATCAAGTTTATGGTCATTATGAGAAATGATTATTCACAAATTCCGCGACTTGCGAGTGACTCGCTAGCAGACAAAAAAGTATGAGGAACATCCAAATGATAAATCTGCTGCGTCGTCTTAAGGTCAAGCCCACATCGCATCATATCACCAGCGTAATAATAATACTGCCCTCGTCCATGCGCAGAAATAATGTTGTTCTCTTGCAGTGCAAAAATATACCGTGATTGAAGAATTCATATCAAAAGATATTCTTTTTCTACATAATGCGTAATGTATTTCGCACGATGTAATAACTCACTATTTCGTATTCAATGTGCTACTTGTATTTGCTCGCACTAGTGCATTACATGCTCGATTGTACTTAATTATATCTAGCATCCCTTCCCATTATCATTAAAACTGAAGCGCCTTCATCTTTTTACGTTTTTGCATACAGTAAATAACGTGTACGCTATATTTAGGTGAGAAGTTGCTTCTTATCCGCTAACAAGAAAAAAACATTTTTTTCTGTAGTGGTCCCCGTGGCCGTGATTCATGATGAGGCCTCCGAACTACTCACTCCTTCAGTTCAGAGGCTTCTCTCATTACTCATCCCTGTTAATTGTTGTTGCAATTCTTCTCGGCAGCCATACAACGGGAATCTCAGCAGCCGTTACAGAGAGTGAAAGTCTTCTCTTTTTGCCCCCAGCTTTTCGCTTCCTCAGGTATTGCAGGACAACGGAGCAAAAGTGTATTGAACAGAACACTCTCGAATTTTGGAATGATCTGAAACGATATAGAACATGGCAGAAAAATTTTCCTGTGTCTTCAAATTGGTGGACTGCAACACACCCGAAATTGTCGGATTGGCTGGACAGCGAATACCAAAGACTACGCGGTTACTTCATCGATGACAGGAGTTAAAAGGAAACAACAATTCAGCCATACAGATAACCGGTGAAGGAAAGTTCATTTGATAGATTTTGAAAGTTAGGTATTCTGTTAAAAATATGTTAATTTAATTCGTACAGTTCAACTTTATTTCCATCGGGAAAGTTAGTTCCATATAATTCTCTCATAAAATCATCCAAGAGAAAAAGCACCAAGACGTTATACAATTTTCATCCAAAGTACACAAGTTTCAAGTTACCAACACAAAATAATTTGAGGATAAATATCTTAACTCACGTAAAAGCAATTGTAACAAACAATGTAAATTAGGAAAAGCTATTCGTTTTGTAAATATTGTAAAAATATGTGTAACAAACAGTGTACATTACTGTATCTAATAAACTCATTTCGATTGTTTTTGTACATTCAGATCTTATAAATGGAGCAAGTATTACAATTCATAGTCTAAATAATTGTCAGATCTGCAATTGATCACACACATCAGTTATAGCGTAGAGACGACGACGATATATTCCATCACGTGACAGAAAAGCATTACTCGCTTAATGAAGCTTTCATCATTTGCCCGCAAAGAACTTTTTCTTTTTCATCTTCCTCCTTCACTTTCATTTGAATCTGAAAACCAAGCGACAATCATTTAAAATTACGTCGTAAATAGTACTAGGTACCATCAATCATGTCAATATGGTCAATCTTACCTTTTCCAATAGTTCTTTAATGTCTGCATCACTCCATTTGTAATAATCAGCCTTTTTGACAAACGCAAGTGCTTCTTTGTACTGCCCGAGCTCGAACGACGACCTAGCAGCCCTAAGGTTTTAAAGCACGAAAACCAACTCAATCATGCTCAATTATGACGAAACAAACCAATTGTCAATAGTGAATTATACATACCAATAATAAGCTTTTGACTGGCTAGCAGAATCACCGGAAAATTCCGTAGAATGTTTGGCATACTTCAACCCGCTTTTAAACTTCCCTAGCTTGAAATACGCTTGAGCAAGATTATTCAGCAAATCCTGGCACATTTTCACATACTTTGCTCTTTGATTCGGAATATTAGCAACTGCTTCCATTTCTTTAGCACAGTCCAAACCATCGCGGTACCTGACGGGCGAACATAGCAAATTAAATACAGGTCAGTTAAATACATATATGGGTATAGAATATAGAAATTGAGAATAGATGACATACAATCGAATTGCAACTTCGTAATCCTTATCGTGAAACTCGCGGTTCCCTTCTTTCTTCATTTCTAACGCATATTGATACAATGCTTCATAACCCTGTTGGCGCAGTTCGGCTGGTGACATTGTACGTATGGCGTCATTTCTTTCAATCGGTTGAGTGTACAACACTTCGACAAGCATCAACACACGGAGATCTGTAAAACAACCACAATTTCTGCTGATTACCTTTTAATCAAAATTTAAAAAAAAAATCGTACATAAAGATAGATTAATCAGGATTCACAAACTTACCAGGTGGAATACAGTCACCACCTATCATTGGCACTCCAAGTTTCCCGAATGCAAGGTCCGGCGTAGCCAGAAATTTTGCAACTTCACCAACACGCATCGTTTGAATTCCTAAGTCGAGCATAGGTAGAACCTCCATGGCGCCAACGCGAAATCGTCTTGGACGACGTTGGGCATAAGTGCTGTCTATGAGGTCGTCCATGTATTCCCCACTAACAATGAAGTGGGCGGTCACTATGTGATTTTCTTTAACTTCCTTTCCGGTTCCATAGTTTATCACCTAAAAACGGGAAAGGGACAGTAAAATAATACAATCATAATAATCATTTACTCGACAGCTCCATTCCCACCAACTGATTCTTACTTACAACTTTTTTCAATCTACCGTCCTTGAGTACATCAATATCCATCAAATACTCGATTTCACTGAAGTCTCCTAATATCAAGTTCAGTGCGGTCTCGTCATCTTTGTCCCACATTTTTAAGGACATGCGATCCATCGTTTCTTGATGGCAAACAAACGGCTTGTGCCCTGTTACCTATGTAGTACGTCGGTGTGCATTAAAAATCAAGATTTAGGTATTAATGTTTTACTTCTTTCATGTCTAACTCTGGATCCTCCATAAAATTATCAAGTGACATTTATTCGCCCAGCTAGATTGAATCTTTAATAATATCATGTCATAAGAAATCCATACGAACCTGACCATGTTGACGAAATCCATCTGTCTCCAAAACTTCAGGCAGTGAAAATTCAAACGAGCATTTGCCATCCGTGAGCAGTTTCCTTCATTAAATTTAAAAAGTAATTTAGACACATATTCCTTGATTGCTAGCTGTATTCATACATGTATTAAAAATATAATACGGAGTCTTGACTTCCAGCCATATGACGCAACCAAACCAAGTTCATACCGTTGTTACTCGAGCAGAAAAGAGAGAGTTGGCCAAAACATGTATTTCAATGTATTGGGTGGATATTTAGTCCTCCTACCCGACTATTCCCTCCATATTTTAAGGAATCTGCTGATAGATAACGCAAGTGCTGACGTGCTGATCCATAAAAAATTCGGAAAGTTCTGACTTCCAACGCAACATAGGAATACATGTATGGACTAACGTCTCCTTTCTTGCTCAAGTGAAAATTTGCGTCCGATAGAGCGATTTGAAAGTTTAAACCGAGAAATTATTTTCTTCTGTAAACTTACGACATGTCAGCCTTGCCAAATGCATCTTCATCGTCAGGAACACGAGGCAAAGAGGTGTCCACGTCGTAATATTCATCCTCGGAATCGGACGCCATCGTGTTCGTCGCCATTGCTGACTACTGATTGCACAATCTACGTGAAACAATTGAAACACAAGGATGAGATATGTTTCGGCAATTACATAATGTGCATTAGCACCTCCATAGAAGATCACACGTCCACAACTTATGACAGTCAAAATAAATCTTTAAATATTATTTTTTGGCAAAAGACAGATTCTTACCTAAGTGAAAACAACGTGACAATTAAAAAACTTGTGCAAGAATTTTGTGCAGAGAAAGCAAGAGCATTGCAAAACTTTAAATCTCAAAATTCTCAATTCCAAAATCTAAACTAACTAAAACGTACTGTCAGTCAATTTGACTAGTAGACTACACACTTTAGATTCCACTCGAGTCAAGAGTCAAGAGAGAAGACGAACCCAAGATCAAAACAAAACAAAACCTGCGATCACTAAATCACCATCACCACACAAAAACGAAGCCTTTAGTCTTAGCAGAAGACTAAACTTCAGCTGCAGCTCCCGCCAATGAGTTTCATCTTTTGCCTCAGCTTTTTGGATGGATGGATGGAACAATGAACAAAGTAGACTTGGTTAGAGCAAGGTGCAAACCAAAAAGGGAAAAGAAGCTTCTGCTTTTAATGCATTTGGTTGAGCACGTAACTTGTTGCGATCCCTAGCGGCAGCAAATGAACAAGAAAACATGCGGTAAAGCATGAAAATGCTTTGACCGGTGGTGCTAACATACACGGGTGCATGCTTCTCTTTTCACTAAAAGGAGTCCACAGAAGTGCTTTTTTCACTTTGCCATTTACTGTCTTATGCCAAGTTAAAGTGGTAGCAAGAGCATGCTCTGAGATAACTTTCATAAGACGCTCAATTAATTAATTTTGGATTTGAAAATTAACTGTTTCTTTGGCCAATAAAGTCATGGCCGTTGGTAAAAACAAGGGACTGAGCAAGGGAGGAAAGAAGGGTGTTAAGAAGAAGATGTAAGTTAACGCTTTTTTTATTTTAAAAAAATATGTTCGGGTTACGGTGTGGTTGACAATATTTTGGGATGGTTACTTTCCCAACACTAGACATTTTCTGGGTGCTTTTTGTTTATGTAAAATATTTGTGGTTTGTTTTGTCAGTGAATAATTATTTCGGAGTTATTTTGACGAATTATTTCAACAAAATACAAATATTTGTTGAATAAACTTTTTAGTTGTTGTGATAAAAAATAGTCACGGTAGGACTGGTGATCATCACCTCTCCTCGATAATACGGTTGACTAATTTAATTTTACTAAATTCGGATTAATTCTGTGAACTGTCAAATTTTAGCATATTTTCAAATAAAACTATTGTAACAAAATCAATGTAATTTGACATTTGTCGATAGGTTTCAATTTAATTGTTAGAGAACTAGCATTGCTAGTGGGAAATGCGATTAAGTGGGACAGTTTAGGTTGTAACGGTTCGTGAAATATGTTAAGATGTTTAAAATTCATTGACATACGTTCCTTATTTCAGCGTTGATCCCTTCACCCGTAAGGATTGGTATGATGTTAAAGCTCCATCAATCTTCAACGTTAGGGATGTCGGGAAAACCCTTGTCAACAGGACCCAGGGGACCAGTAAGTGAATCACTCGTTAATTAATGCGTCATATCATATATTGCACTGATTAAGTTTGAATGCTAATGGTTTTGTATAAATTTTTAAAGATGTCGAAATATTCGTTATGTACTGCAATCAAGATGACCGGTCTTATGTTAATTTCTTCTATTCGTGCAGGTCAAAGCCATTCGTAAGACCATGGTGGAAAAAATTAGCAAGGATATCACAACTAATGACATGAAGGAAGTTGTTAGGAAGCTGATTGCTGATTCTTACGCGAAGGAGGTAGAGAATGCGTGCCGTGGTATTTACCCACTTCATGATGTACACATTCGAAAGGTAAGCTAAAGTTAATATGATTTTTTGGAAACTAAATTTCGTTATCATACGAAACTACAGATTTATTTTATTTTCTCCATTTTCTTATTTAGGTTAAGGTTCTTAAGAAGCCAAGATTTGACTTATCTAAGCTTATGGAAATGCACGGCGACGGTGGTGGCAAGGCCGGTACTGTGGAAGGCGAGACCGGAGAGAAGGTAGAGAAGGCAGATGGATACGAACCACCTGTCTTAGAAACCGTTTAATTTTACAAATTCCAGAAAAATGTAACAGCCTGGAAGAGCGTTTTTGAAATAAAAATCTTTTAAGTTTTCAAGGACTTGTCCCCATTGGTTTTGTGAAAAGATTAAAATTATTAATGCAGTTCATTTTAATCACTTCACTTGAATACATTCATACCGAAAAGGCGAGGATTTGCACTCTTTACGTCATACAATAATAACGTAATTAATAGTTACACTGTGTGCAAAGAACACAAAGTTATGCATAATTATTTTAATTTAACCTGACAATATAACTTACAAATGCATTCGTTTCACTCGAAAGCTAAAACTTCATTTTATTACATACTTATTAAGATGAAGCTAAATCTAACGTAAGTTTAAAATCTCCAACCAAGGAATTCAAAATATTAATCAATATTATGCACTCTACAAATGGGTAGAACATTAAGGTACAACAGCTCTATCCTAGGAAACTAATTGTCTACGCAATTGCTTTTTCTAATCTCAAGTTGATTTGTAGGACCTGTAGATTTATTTGTTCTTGCAGAATACTTCCATTTTTATTCCGTCTCCCCTTCATATGCTGTCTGTATGTCATTATCAAGATCCGTAATTGTTTTACTTCATATGTCCTCCCCCCAGTACGGCACACTCATTTGTCCCCGACCCCGTCCACAGAATTTGGCTGGTCTGGAAATATGGCCTTCCATTTGCTCCTACTGCTGCTTCCTAATCTGGTCGTGTCGCTGGAGGGATTTCGCGGAGGCGACGGTGCCCATGATGGAATCATCCAATCATGAACCTCATCCTGGGGTTTTGATGACTTTTTCTTTCTCCCTCTGTAATTCACAGGAAAAAAAGCTTTCAGATAATGCGCTATGTTCAAATGAGATTAACAGAGGCACAGTTACGTCACCTACACAACGACCAGTTTTAGACTAGACGAGAAAAATAATTCCTACCACGCACATCATAATGTATCCTCGTCAATTATAATTCGATTTCCCTATTTAACCTTTTAGCATTCTGCGAAACATAAGCAGTAGTCCGTAGAAGAAAGGAAAGAGAGCAAAGTTGTAGTAGATGTCGCCTACATATGAGTTCAGAGCTGTGGACAACATGTACTGTATTCAACCACTCCACTTATTGCTTAGCCCAAAACTTTTCAAACTTTGTTAAGACCGGCTTCATTGTTCCACCTTACATTTACATTTAGATGAATAGTGTAAGATAGCCAAATTTAATTAGTTTTCTTGCTCCCACTAGTCTACGCGTGGTAATTGAAAATGGTTTACGTGGAATTCTTATTTTTAAAAACCTAAGTACCTACGATTAATGTACTCTATTTTCCATTAACAAAGCTGAAGCTGAAACGACGTCTCATTTGCTAACTTCATTACATGATTCATCCATTGGGTATCTAGCCACTTACATTTTATTAAAATCGATAATCCCATAAGCAGGAAAAAAAGAACTTTCCCCATCACCGGACCGAAGGAAATGATGGGCTCCGTACTTTTGCAATGCCAGGAGGGTCTCTAACTCTGCAACTCGCTGGTCCGATTGCCTTTTCTGAGTCCTCATCCTACGTCAACAAAGATGATTAAAGAAATTCCATTTTTTTTTAAATTTTCAACTTTTTTAAAACAACTTTTCCTATTATAATATTACACCCATCTCAAGAGAAGGAGTAGGTGTGTGATATGTGTAGGAGGATTAAGAGTTCGTCAAGTAAGATTTAAGCGTCCGACCGAATATGAATTCTGATCTCCGCACAGTGCCACTGCACTATACACTGAAAAGGCAAGAAGCAGTAAACCAAACCAACAAGAGTTTCGTTTCTTGGAAAGCAGAGCAGGGGCATGGGCAGGGGATCGAGGAAGAGGAGAAGGGTTTTGGTTTTGCGGGGCACTTCGAGACAACTCTGTTTATTACAGGAATGGTAACTGGTACTGGTAATAATGTTGGGCCAGTTGGGTGTTTCAATAAAACAATTTTTTAATCAAATGATATATTTTTAATCTTACGTGCTGACTGGTTTTCCGGTAACGGAGGCTATTGTGACCACAATGAGCATACAGTAAGCGGCAGCACTCACTCTCATTCTCATCTCAGGTTGTAGACTATTTTTAACGACAATGAGGGCCTGCTGATGCTAGTCGATTGAGTTATTTAAGTCGACCCAATTATTTTCAATTTTTCGACTTGTTTGAGTTAGGGTATCCAGCCGGATGATCTGTCATTTTGAAAAGTAAGTTTAAGTTAAAACTGATGTATATTTGGCTTTGTTGGTCAGAAACCACTAGTTTTGACTAATATCCTTGCATAGCTTAGATTTACTAAACAATTAAAACATAATTTTGAGTACGAAACGATGTTTGTAACTTAAAAAATTTCATTCAAATACATTTTAAAAAGTTGCATTTAGCCCCATTTCATGTTATAGACCTTCCTATTTCATTCATCTACTTGCTCAAAATTCACGTGACGAGTTCCATTCCACGATAGATAATATCAGTTATATGACAAAAACTACATGGCACTCCACAATTCCACTCTATCCAACATGTCACATAAAAGACTAAAATATTTGTTCACAAGTCGCTTAAGCTTGTATTGCATAAATATGAGTACATCGTGCCGTTGAGAGAGGTACAATGATATTCCAGCAAACCACTGGAAGTGGTCACTAGCTTTAGTGAGTTTTGATTTTGAAGTGTCCATCCGGATCCGACGTAAGACGACGAGTAAGACGTTCCCGATTGTCCATTTTAGAAAAAATGAACTTGTTTCGTCCTGAGAAAAAGCGACAGTTTTTTTATCGATTTCTAACCAGCGGCAGGGTCAAGGGTTTAATTTTTCCTTCATAAGAGCATAGCGTTGGGAGACAGCTCACTGGAAAATATAACTACATATAATAGTATTGTACTAATTTGTCCATTTATATATTGAAGCGTACGAAAAACGTCAGCAAGTATTTCTGAGAAATTATGAATCTGAATTGAAATCCTTTATGTTTAAACTAGTACATATGTTCGCATTCCATATCAGCTACGTATCGACTACTCCTTTTAACAGTTTTTTTACGTAGCTGAGCGTAGCTTGAGAATGACGAACCGTCGGTCCGTCTCTGGCTCACCGTGACAACGGTAGCTCTTGAAAGAGGTAACCGATTGACCTCTGGAACGAAAGTTCATCGCGTGCGTACTAGGATTACATCTATTTCAACATTTCATATTTCGGTCGAAAAAACATGGCAGTGTTAACGGTTGAAATTTTGTTCATTGGCAATTTGACAGAAAATACCATAGGACTTCTGATAGCTCATTCGCTTTCAAAAGCCCATTCAAAACTACGTGAAGTACTTACACTTAATTTAACCATCTGCGACTTGAAGCCCTTGCAGATTTTTCAAATGGAACATATAACCCGTGATAGCTTATTTGAAAGACCTTTAAAAGCTGAATAACACCGCTACTTGATACATTAGAATTTTGAAATACCTTAACTGTCAACGACAATTTGAATAATTTTTATGTTGTTTTGTGACATCCGTATGAAATAAGTATGAGTGAAGTGAAATTGCAATTTTCTGTTCCTCTTATGAAAACTAATGCGATATGAGGGGCATCAAATATCAATGAGACATTACAGTGGGTGTGTTCCTAACGACTTCAGTATGAGTCCCGTTTGGTCAAGCCAAAAACAGGTCGGATTATTGGTTCCGGTGGCAAAAAAATCAAATGGGACGACACATATTATGAAACTCATTAATCCCATTCAAATGTCGCATTTTTACATTCATTTAGTTACTTGAATTCATTGCGAAAAGCTGTGGCACACAGAATATTAAAGGTATCACAAATTGCGGTGAGGTGTGAAGAAATGTGATATTCTGCGTGCGGTTGCCTTCTGCAATGAAATCATGTAACTAAATGAGTGTCGAAATGCGACATTTGAATGAAAATAATGAGTTTTATAATATGTGTCGCCCATGCGTCTTTTTTTGTCACCGGGACCAATAATCCGACCTGTTTTTGGCTTGACTAAACGGGACGCATACAGAAGTCCTTAGGAACAAACCCACTGTAAAATAGTATTCGTGTTCAAGAAGCACCTCTTTAACCCTTATGTCAGCTACGTCACTATAGCTCCTAGAATTAAAAAAAAATTATGCTGGTTTAGGTTTAGCAATAGTTATGCCAAAAGTGACTGCTTGCTTGCATGTATCAAAAACATTTTTATTGCCTAAGTCTTCTGCGAAATAAAGCTATTCAAGGAGCGGAAACCCACTAGGAAATTAAGAGCATAAAAAAATTTGCTGCCGGATTTATCCCAACATTGAGCATTTTATTATATATTTCCGTATTGCAAACATAAACTTCTAAAGAACTATTCCATTCGAAACTCGAACTGGCGTGTTGACTTTACTTGCTTAAAAAAAGTGGCCTACCCGAAATTTCAGTATTAATTTATCCAGCATGGTAAACAATGCGCCACCATTGAAATTAGTGCGTGTATGCATGGTTAAACTACACAAGTTCAGCTCCTATAATGAGCTATTAAAATCTAAATCCGACTATTTACGGAACAATGCTTACTTGTTATTATCATTATTCGTTTAAGTAATTGAATGTTTATGTGGTCATTCATTCATTTCACTGGGAGTCGATTTTAAAATGCAAAATACTTATGCGACACACGGAATAGACAGTTGGTGATACCTTCTTGCAAAATTAGGTATTATGATAACCATGCTGGTCTTATTTTCCTGTGAAACAATTTATTCTTTTGTTTGTTGTTTGCGACGCACAACAAGGTGAGGGTTCCCGAGCTTGTGGCTTGTCAACTCATATTCATTATTTTGCTATTTATAAAGACTTTATTGGCTAAAGTAATTAAGAAAAGCTGAACCTAAACACAAAATGGCTGAAAACCATCCCCATATTAATCATCCGTAAAACGAGATAGATGCTTATTCAGAAGAGGGGTGAAAAGTTAGAAGCAGGATGACGTATTAAATGATCAATCCTTAGAAGTATTTAGGCCAAAGCTCGTGACACGTCCCATGATTTATCATTGAGCTAAAATTGGCCTTGGGTTGAGGGGAATGTGTAATGTTAATGCTGGACCAAAATAAACTCGAGAATACGCAAACTGGAAATAAAATAACCTACTTTACCTATGATCTTACCTATACTGACCATACTGCTCAATCATTGCATTAGGTATTCTTAAAACCATCATGTTCAAAATCGTACTTCATAAGACGGGTTGAAAAAATGAGACGTTATTATTAGAAAATCTCATTACAACATCGTACAAAACTTTAACTCTTCCTAGCTTAGAGAATTTGGCCCATTCAAAAAGAAAATTAGGTAGTTATCTTTACGGAATCTCATGTACAATATATGGTTACGACAATGTCTTTGATTTCATATAGTCTAGTCTAGTATATTGCGTAGCGTACCACATTTGAAATTGTAACCTGAAAAATGGAAATGATATTTCGCAATTGAATGATGTTTAAAAAATCTTACTACTCTTGAGCAAAGATCGATTGAGAAAACTTACAGTAAGTTTTGATTTGACTTACCCTCGTGATCATAATATTATTACCTATGCAGTTTGTATCTGTGACCTCAGAATGCCTTTAGAATCGCGATACTTACAACTGAAACATCTATCTTCCAATCTTCTTTACCATGTCATCTTTCCAACATCCATATCGTTATAATTACAAGCAAACCAACATGAACTATTCACAATCAAAACTAGAGATTATGTAAGTGGGGTGAATTTGATACAAATGGAAACTACTAACGAAGAACGGTATTACATTTACTTCATAATCCAACGTTTTTATGATTTCGTTTCGGAATTCCCAGGTCTTCTCTTTTTTCTGTATATCTCAATCGAAAACCAAAATGCTTCCTTGAAATATTAATTCCGTTGTCATGGAATGACTGGGGAAATAAGCAATTACGATTATGAAGACTTTTTCCCTTAGTACAAGTAAAGTCAGTTGTTTTTCCAGACCCCATACCCAGGCTCTGGTACATCTCTCTTCCTCTCCGGAAATTTCTTTAGAATTTTTCTTGAGTAAAATAACCCATGTATTGACAGCTCGTTTAGAGAGTTTGTACATGGTCTGCCTGGCATATTATTACTGCTGTTCCCTTTTGAGCTTATCCTCTTCGGCTTCAAAGGAAACATGAGTATTGTATCAGAGAATTTCATGAGAGTGACGAATTTTGTCACAAATCGTAATCGCAACCTACGTACGTTTTAAAAAGGAACAGCAATAAAAGTATGTACTACTTTTGTTTTCGGTACCCGTTTTAAGTACATTTTCCAAGTTTTATCGCCTTTTTCGGAGCAGAAAGCTGCCCTGTGGCTTTTACTACGTACTTCAATGTTTGTTGCTGTTTTGCCATTGTTGAAACTACAATATTGATATGATAATGAGTCATTAAAATATGTAGGGCGTAAAACATTGCGACTTTTGCTTACGACTGTTTTTCATTTTTCAGTGATCTCTCATGGTGGACTGCCTGATTAACCAGCCCGTCGAATAAATAATAGCAACAAGCATGATGACAATGACTATGAATACACCCTTTTACATACTGACTTTTTACATGAAATCAATAAAGAATTTCAGAGTTTATGCGAGTTGACGCCAGTTGACAGAGCAGAAAGAAACAGTAAGTCATGTGATGGCACTATGTTGCGAAAGTGAGTGTGGATTATGGCTAGCTGGAACGCCAAGTCGTTCACGATAATTCGTTTTTCTGGTCATGGGATGTTTATTTCAATCATCAACCTTTACGAGATGACAAGATGGAAAAAGTTATGTCCATGAAAGTATATTTCCCGTTTGCCCTTGGATTTTAGATTATTATTCGTTCCATCTCGCAGCAGATTTAGCATAGACAAGTCGTAAAAAGACGAGTGATGCAGATCACAATTCGGAAATGATGAGTATTAAAATAATTATGTATTGAATAAATCAAAAGAGAGTAGAAGTTAGATGTCGGTTCAATTTACGTGTGAAGCAGGTTGACGCAAGCAACAGCCTCCTCGTTCCGCGCGAGCATCTTATCTTGCAAAATCTCTAAATTCCTTCCCAAGATACAAAAAAAAAACGACGGTGCAAATGTTACGTTCATCAAAGTGATGACTAACAAACCAACAACTTTTTTTACAACAGCATTTCTTTCCACCTCATAAACCGTTTGTGCACCGATCCGTTAATGAATTGACAGCCAGTAAAACTGTACGTAAGCATCGAATGTCCTCCTACCCTCAACATACAATAAATAAGGCATGAAGTATTTTGCCTTAACATATATTACTTCATCTCTTTGGCACATTACTAGTAAAATGTGTATGCATTTTGCGGAAATTTTGTCTGGACGATTTTCGATGGGATGTGAAATGCTCGAGGGCCTCTTCCATTTCCATCCAGTCAGTGATCCCTCAGCCCACACGATTGTCACTGTTGTCACACTAGCAGTAGCAAACAATGACCAATGAAGCAAAAAGCAATGGCGTGCTTGGGGCAATGCGAGACAACTTTAAGAAATGAATCCTGGAACATATTAATTTTAGTATTTCTTACAAATCCCGTTCAAACTAGTGACTAGTGAGTATTACAGCGGACAATCACGAGTTTCGTCCGGATATTTGCATGTATAAATCAAGAAGCACGTATTAAAAGAAGTAATATGTCACGTGAAAATGGAAAATGCACACAACTTTCTCTAACCAATTCACCATACTACCTATATAGAACCAGTGGAACAACAAGCAACGCAGGAAAGAGCTTAAGAAAATCAACAAAAAATAGGTACATTGTGGAATCCCATCGCACTGCTTTCGTCCTTTCTGCTGGGGAAAAACAGCTTTGAAATCTCACTTTTCACCCTCCTCACATGATGATGGAAAGATTTCCGTGGCTTAATCTCACATGAAAATCGCAAACAAAATTTGGGCGTTCAGAGTTCAGAAACAAATGGTACAGATAGTAATGCGAACAAGTAAACATTTTATTCAAACAAAACTATCTTGCTCTTTCTCAGTATTGTACGGCTCAACTTCAACAAGAGGAACAAGTGTGAACCATAAGTAAATATATGGATAGAAGTGCAAAAACAGGGCAAAAGAAAACAATACATACGGCAAATACAGAATTTGGTTTCCTTCTATCCCTTCGTTAAGCTCATACCATACGAACTCAACACATCTTTGAATGGGCGTTATCGCTCGTGGCTTTTAAACACTTTTTTTCTCTCCTCCATCAGACTTCATAGAGCAATGAAGTGCTGTGACGTTTAGCACTTCTTACTCTTATCCATTCTTAAGAATAACTTGTATTTGCCCGTTTGCCCACCCACTTAAAACATCTTTTTTCTTCAGAAGTTTTTTCACAATTGGAATCAATTTGAATTCCTTTTGGAAAGTTCTCCTGGAATTTCCTGGTTAACCAAGCCTCAAAGATACAATAAGTTGATTTAGTTCAAATTTAATGTGGTCTATCTATTTGTGAACCTTTCATGAGAGAAAAGGAGAAAAGGCAAACTCAAAAGAAATAAAAATGCACGAATTCATTCAATAAAGAATTTAAAAGTTAATCGAGACAACTTCAAAGGATGGAAAAGTTCAACTTTGTTTTGATTGTGAAAAAAGGATGATGATGAATGTATCCCATTCTAAGAGAAAAGCTTTTCTTTTTTGTAATGCATACTACAATAACAACGGATAATGATTTTTATCTAGAACAAATCTGTTTTACAATGATGAGATGTTGATACATTATTCTCCTTTTAGAACATAATTAAGTAGCAATAATAATGAGAAATTGCTTCCCTTTTTGGTATAAAAAGGTTTACGACATGTACTATATACCTCGCGGAACGGCTAAATGTTCGTAGTTTCACACAATGCTTCTTTGAGGAACATTCAATGCATCATCAATGAGCAGTGTTTCCCAATATATTTTTAATTCAATACAAGAAACACAAATAATAATTCCTTCCGTTTCCATAATTAGAACAAAATAATATGTGCATGATGCTTGTCCGGAATGACAGCCTTACCACGATACGAATGTTCCTTCAGGTGCGGGATACAATTGTGTATATCTTTAGCAATACAATGATTTGGAACTATTCAGAAAAATCTGTCGTAAGAAATTAAAGACCGTAGAAGGCTTTTAAGACTTGAGTGAACTGATTTGATCCTCACTCATGATGTCATGATATTCCACTGCAAAGCAACTATGCGTACTGTATAAATCATATCTAAATGACATTCATTTATTCGACAATGATGATTGGTAATGATGATAATAATAATTAGAGCTGCACGATTCAGTTGAACAGTAAGATTTGTAGAATGTTAGAATTGAAATATGATTCTAAGGTACTTTGCCTCCTGCGACAGGGGGAATTGGAGAGGGGATATATTGGAAATACCGAATATCATATTATTATAACCAATTTAGTGAATGGCCTCATAGTTCGTGCTCATTATTAATTTGGTGCACAAATAACTAAGACTCTTTTTTTTTACAATATTAGAATTGTATGCAACAGCCACCGGCTAGTTCGGCTTTGATGTTTTTTTTTGTTTTGTTCAATTGAGCCATTTTCATAAAAAGTTCAAAAGACTTGTTACTAGTTTCTCTGAATCTACTGCAGGTATGATTCAGATCCATAAACATTTTTATGTATAGCAGAAAGCATGACATTAAACTTTTTACCATATGCCATGCCGAATATTGCCAAAATTCACAAAGTACTTTCTAGCTTTTTACGTTCCTTTAACTTTAAATACCACACATCACTTTGACCGCAACCAACTGACCAGAAACTTGAATATAATGAACTTACGCTTTACAATAACTCCAAATAAGTTATGCTGGAATGTCTCAATTTATTCATCTTCGGAGGCACCATCATTGAATTCATCTTGAGTGGGCGTACAGCTTCTCATCATCCTCCCAAGTAATCCCAACGATTTTTTTCTAAGTCTAAATCTTTGATTACGTACCATTAAAATTCTCAGATCATCCAAACTTCTTTTAAGAATTCCAACAAAAAGTTTAAATTAATCGTTTAAAAAGCATAATAGTAGTTTCAGTTTGTAGGCAACTTTTTGTGGGATCACCATATCAATTCATCTACTAACGAGTAATGTCCACAGTCTGTAGGTCTTTGATTTGCTCCAAATTTTTTATGTAAGTAGCGTTTGGTGAGAAAGTAATTTGTGTAAAGTTTCAGAAGTCACCCCTCCCATTTGCAATTTTTATCGCAATTTTATTATTCGCCAAGAAAATACTGGTGTTTTTTAAATGCAAAAATACACATGAAAACTAATCATACCACTGGTCCCTACCTGTCC
>JAHZMX010006098.1:0-30963 GCA_027743895.1 Seira musarum | reverse complement strand
ACAGCTTATGGATCTTTAGAGACATTCAAACAGTATTCTAAGAAAATCTTTTTCTTATTTAACCCTTTTCTTCAGCTACGTCTCTATAGCTGTATTAACAGCTTTATTCGTTATAATTTCGTAAGTTCATTACTAACGAATGAAATTGATTACACAGATATGTCAACCGTGCTGTGTGTGGGCTGTCCTATCTCACCGATCATCAACCCTTTAACAAGTCGACCTATTTTGTTATGTATCCTTGTTGAAAAGATATGCTTCGAAATGTATGGCGTTCATATAAAAAGAGGTTTAACGTTCATTGAAAAAAGTCGGAGCGTAACGTAATGAATGTAAGGTTGAAAATTGACCTTTAAACTTAATCAAAATGCATCAATACCTTTTCATACCTGAAAAAAATACAAATTATGAATTATAAATTCATACTTTTTAAACGTCCCTTTCCCTATAATGAGTAAAGCAAGTATTATGGCAGAGTGATCAAATTTCGCCTAAGCTGACTTGAAGCCCTAAAACTCTCTTCGTCAGTGTTTGAAGATTACTACGGATGTGCTAATTATACCCATTCATTACACAAACTATGCCTTATGAAAATGATTTTATCCCATTTAAAATATTTCGTGTAAATAAAAGCTATTCATGTAGTGTTCTTGTTCCTTTCATCTCGCTATTTCATCATCATGACTTTCATAAATTATGCCACTAAACTGGAAGCGGAGTAGGGAATGCTTTCACCATTTCCATTTCCTTTTTCATTTTTAATAACCAAAACTCAAGCAAATCAAATGGTAAAATAGGAGCTTCATGTTTTCACTACTTTCTCCAAAACGTCGAGATTCTGAACTGTCTCGGCTTACCCTAAAATACATAACTATAAGCACATAAGCATGTATGCACATATTTTTTCAGTAACTGTAAAGGAAGCGGAAAATTAATGAGGAAAAAGTTCTAAAACCCGTTTCTGGCCGTGATTTAACGTGCGTAAAAATTTGCAAAACTGGACCATGAGAGGATGGGGAAGTATATATTAAAATAAAATAAGCAGAAGGCGAATGAAAATAAATCTTTTCATGATTAAATCTTGTTTAGACGGTCTGGATATGTCCCGCCCAGTCATAGTCATCATAAAATTTATTTTCCCACCCACCTTAATTTTGCGTTGCGCAATACGCTGATGAGTAAGTAAATGGTATTATGTGCCAACCAAGAATAGAACAATAATGGAAGTTCCAAAAAGGCGTTAAAGAGGGGAAAATGAATGGAAACGACGGATAGTTTGGGCCAGGTTATATTGCTCATAGATTCGTTAATGAGTGCGATGCCAGTCAAAACAAAGGCAAACGCAATGAAATAAAAGAGCATGATGGCATTCATTCTCAGATAATTGGGATAAATGCAATAAACACGAACCAAGAAAAATATGAATACTTATGAGTATCGCCGCATGAAACAAAATTAATCAGTGAAGTAATTAGAATAGCTTTAATGAAAAGATAGGTAGGTAAACTTTTCCTTGTCGATTCGCCCCTACGTGACGGTTTTTCAAGGTGTCGGTACAGAATCTACAACCGGTAGAAATCTATTGTGTGGTACGTCGCGTGAAACATCAAATTACCCATGAATGACATTTTTTCATGGAAATCAAGAAGTTGACTAGAGTACGAACGAGTGTCTCTTCTGGAAGAAGCCTAAGCGTGCATATAAGATTGGTCAGATTCAGATTGCGTATAAAGCTTACAATGGAATGGAAGTGGAATCGAGGCTGTTATTATATTAATAGTTGGACGGCCGACTCAAGTCAAACCTCGTATTATCAAATAAATTACTAATTATGCATGTTTCTATTTATTTTGCGCATAAATGAATAGAGGTTGCAGCAGCAGCACGAGAAACCTAATAAACTTACAAAGTTAAGTACGACGAAAGTAATATTTGCCCTCTTCCCCCGTAATAATGACTTTGTTGAACAATGAACATCGAGGTGATTAGGAAAACACGAAAGCCTAATCGTAGTAAGAATAATAACATATTATCATCAGTTATTCTCCTAATAATTTTCCTACTAGTATTAGTTGCATGTTTCCATGATATTTAGATTAAAAGTATATACGATACCAACCAGCACATAATGGACGACTACAAGCATACATTAAACAAAACTTTATGTGTTTGCTGTGTGTCTTGCATACACATTCCTATCACCATACACAAAGTATGTATATCTAGCCACAAGAGCCTTTTTCAGCCATAACAATATCGAAAAAACTATAAAGTTCATGTCTAATGATTTAGGAAAAACCACTCAAATCAATATAAAAGATATACATACCTAAGAGCAGTAAGAGCACATTCAGACTAGCCTAAAGGAATGGCAAAATAAAATTCACGACTTTTAGATACAATTCAAAAGAAACGCAAACGGTGACTCCTAATTAACGAAACGGAAACGAGCTAACAATAAGCGAAAAATTAAATAAGCGGAATACAATTAATTAGGATTCTGAATGATATCATATCATATTAATGTACATTACACTACAACTTCGAGTATAATGGTTCTGCTTCATTCTATGGCATTTAAGCCGAGTTTGTCCTGAATTTCGAATGCCTTCCAAATGACCCGTAGTTTTGCCAAGAAATGGATGCAAAAGAGAGAAAACATAGTATCCCTGTCATCATCACCAGCTTCAAATGCAGCTTGAATGAATTAATGTCGAGCTTGAGTAGACAAGATAAGATTTAGAGTTAATACGGGTAACATAATCAAGGCTCCACCTGAACTTATATCAAGATGATATTGGCCTGTTGATGATAAGACAACGACGATACTAAAATAAAACTTTCCCGAAAAAATCTAAAGCAAGAGATGTGCTCTGAACTCGAATTCACTGAAGAATAACCAAGCTGGACGACGGTGATCAACGCCACACCCAAAACAAAAAGAATGCCCAAGTATACTTCAAAACGAATTTTTACAAGGATCAAGAAAAGAGGAACCAAAAGATGAAAGATATGTAATGTGAAGGAGAAGTGAAAACAGCAATTTCTTTTGCCGTTATCTGGGATACATTTATCTCTTATAAATAAATTATGAAGCATAGATGCGAAAATGCTATTATCTATGCAAAAATGAAAAAAAGCACTGTTGACGAAAGGTATACAATACGTTGAAACGCCTTCATTCATGCTACAGTAGTATAGCAAAAAGGGTAAAGATTGCAACATGCCCACAACAATAAAATAACCATTCTCTATATATGAGACGGCGATGCTCAACTGGCCCAGTATTTTTCATGAGAATCCAAAAAGCTAACCAAACGCTTACGGAAAATGGAAACAGTGCATTGCGTTGGTATTTTTAAAGGAAAACTAAATTGAATGAAGTTGCCCCAGCTCGTCACCAAAAATCAATGGACATGTAGAAAGCGTATCAGTACATACTTAGGCACGCAAGTATTTCAAGGGTCACATAAGTACATTACATTAATTCTATTGTTCTGTCTGTATCTGTAGTTTAGGAATTGAAATTCATCCTTTCCTGTAAGTATGGCTATTAATCATAAACAAAGCAAATTGTTCTATGACCAGTGATTTCAGTGAAATTATGTAGTCGTTTTCGCAATTGCGCAACAACTATAATGACATAACAACAACAACTATTGTCTTTTACAAATCGAAATATCCACCAATCAAACTTGTGGAAAAAGCTGTTGACATTTTAAAATTTTGATGTAGCCAATTTATCCATGCTTCTACAGCAAATATGAATACATAGTCTGACATTTTTTTTTACTTTCCTGATGGAAACGTATGTTGGTTATGCTGACCAAATAAAGTGATAATATCACAGTAAATATTTTAAATGATTTTACCTTGATCATGTCTCTTATTCACGTATTTCCTTAAATATTAGTTTGTTGTTCAAACAATGTTTTGAGGGCTTCTATACTCGAAAAATATTACGATGGCAACTCCAATAACTGATCCATAGGTGAAGCCTCATTGTTAAATTCAACTTATTTTTGAAGGGTGAAGTAATAATTTAAACTATTTTTAAATTGAAGCCATAAATATAATACTTATTCATTAGATAAAATATACCGATGTTCTGACCATTTAAATCAATTGCACACTGTTTCGAAACTAGTTTTCTTTGCTAGTTTACACGAAAGTTGTATATATTATGAGAGTATTAATGTAAGGTATCATCGTGTCAACATTACCCTTTAAAACAAAAAAAAATATGCACACATATTTGGTCGTTGTACACGTACATCATGGGTATACTTAATGTTATTTTCTTCAAAACTCATTCCAATAGTTATATATACCTAAAAAATTTTGAGACACGGTTTACCAAAGTGGGATTTTTAGTTTTGACAATGAGTAGATTCAGAATGCACAAAAACTAATATTAAGTAGAATTAGGTTATCTGTTAGTAAAAAACGGATAAAAATAAAACGCGATGCTGCAGATGAAAACAATTTTGATTCCCTCAGAAGCTATTGTTGAATATTTATTGGTCATTGTTCATTATTGTTTCTTCGATGTCACTATTAATGCACAAGCTGTGGCCCTTTTCTAACCAATTGGAAATGTGTGGTAAATGATAAAATTAAAAACCGAGTACATTTAAATGAGTCGTTCCCAGGTTAAATTAAATATTAATTCCAAAGGTAATGCATATGAACATTTTTAACAATTGCACTGCATATTTACGCGCCATGTCATAATGATAAAGGAGAAATTGGATAAAACTTACTCTCAAAGCTCGCAAGTCTAACACGGGTATTCGCTGCTCCATCGGTTACGTCCCCGAGATCTGACGTGGTGCTCCCAGGCATATTATTTAACTGGATGATATCATTTTTCTGTTTCTTCCCACTTCCCCCGTTCTCACTCATTCCTAGAGAGACGGGAAAATAAAAAGAAAACTTCAATTATATATCTCTCCCATCATTGCATTGTCACAGTCACTATTCTACATGCATGGAAAGGTAATTTATCTTCAGGGTAAGCGAAGAAACATGAAACTCCTAACCAATTTTATTATCTTTAAGAAATCCCATCGTTGCAGCCCCGAAAGTTGAGCAGAGAAATTTTTACACTACAATTTTTTGAATCGTCCATAGTTCATGTCACATTAAGTTTCACTGAAGTTATGAATTTCCAGCACAGAAACATCGTAAAACACTAAAGCCTCTTCACGAAACGGCAAATAAATGAGTCAGTTGGGGTTATGCAAGACCGACAGCCGACAGAAGAAAAACTGATGTACAAGTCGAAATGAATGCACTTCTTGACTGGCACCGGACTAGGTAAAGTAGTATAATTAAACGCATAACCGACCTTGGTCTCGTTTCCCATTTTTTGATTATACTCGACTAAATAAACACATTGCTTATTTCAAAATCCACTAATGTACTAAGACTCATCAAACAAACAGATACGAAATGGCAGTTGTTGACAAATTTCACAAATCAGTCATTTCCACAAATCGTGCAAACAATTCGCCCACCTATAAACTTGATTGACTGACTGCTTAAGTTTTGCATGCTTCGAGTTTTAAAATATAAGACAAGTTTTTTTAGTAGATTAGGAAGCAAAAATACTAAATCAAGTCAACCAAATATGAAATTGAAAAGAAAAAATACGACAAGGCTAAAGGCTTAGCCAAAGCAACTAGGTATCTACACGTTGTCTACTGCTTTACACGAGAGATTGGAAAAAAGTGTGCGACCGGAGAACATTCCACCATCAGACTTCAACTTCATTGGGTAAGCGTGCAGGTAGGCATTGCAGGTACACAGCTACAAACTTTGTATATACTTCAAGTAACATAATGTGCACGAATATTTCACCTCTGCCTTTAATGATGATATCATTACATAGGATGTGTATCCTTGAAATTGAATGGATTTTTAAAGTTTAAAATCTTACCTAAAACGGCATACATAACATCACATTTAGTAGGTTACATACATACATTGCATGAATATAAATTGCCAACCAAAAAAAAAAATATCGTAGTCGGCGGCGACGGTAGTAGTACGCAGCCATATAAAATGTAATATGTACCTATGTGAACACAACGTCGTTGTTTATGCAAGAATTATAACATATCCATCCTTTCTTTTTTTTAACTCGGAGCTTTCAAAATGAAAGCGTCATTGTTCAAGGCAAGTACAAATGTCAGAATCAATTTTCCCAATTACTCTAATATGACGAGTAAAATGTCATGACAATCAGTCTAAAAACTTGGTGGGGGATTATATTGAATTTGGAGGATACCCAGATGTTTCGATTCTTCAGGTCAGACAGCGACCAACTAAATTTAAATTGAAATACATCTATTATCCTTCGCAAGTGTATTGATTGTGGCAAAAAAAATTGGTTATTTTTATTCGATTATCATAGCAAAGCAGACAATAAAACAAACTGCGTTATTTTGTGACTCCGACATGACATTATAAATCGGGGCATTTAGCGACTGAAACCGAGCAATAGGAATCGACAGATCGATTATATCTTTGGAGTCCCAAAATGATGTCAAGAAGAGCAATATTACTAACCACCTATTATCTATGAATATGAATAATAATGAAAGGATAAAAAAGCAGCGATAAACACTTTTGTCCTGGAAAAACTGGAACGGAAACGAGAGATAGCTCTTAAGAAACTAAAGCTACCAGAATATAGGTATGCAGTCGTATGCACACGGATACTCACAGACATAATATAATTCACAGGTGCAATCATCTCTACCTTTGTAAATTGTCAACATGGACAACGAATGCGAATATCATAACCTCCTCATGAATACTTCATTCATCCTGCCGCACAGAACACACAACCCAAGGTAGATAATTCATTTATACAAAAGCCAATGCAAACGTGGTCTGATGTATTGTCGAAAAAAAGCATAACATGAAGGAACAATTTCTTCGTAAAAAAAGGAAAACGGTGGTCCTGTTCAATATCCACAATCCACATGGGTTTGACACATCCGTCATTATTATACGGTCCCTACTTGTGGGGAAATTATATTGACGTCTACCACAAAAACTTTTAGTCGATAAACACTCTAGCAACTCATGTTCTCGTGTTAGTATATATAATCAATATTATCTGTTATGCTTTTAGTTAGTGGATCTCACAACCCGATATTAGACCATGTGGACACATGGAACTTGAACAGCATGTTGAAGTGACACAACACGTGGTATAATGTATGTGCATATACTCTCCATTCATTGTCATTTGAATCGGCCAGCCACGAGAATACAACTTACAACTCATCGTCACGTCAGTTGCACTTTTCATTCCCTCCACGAAAACTACATTTTGTGGAATTTTAATCCCATATGTAAAAAAAACATGATACTTTTAAAAAATGCAAAAAACCAAATTACCTGATATGTTATTATGGAAGAAGAATTTGGATCGAATGCTTACAACTGGAGGCTATTTGGCGCGGAATCGATAATCCTTATTTTCTTGAGGGAAGTGCTACAATCGAAGCCTAGCAACGTTTTAGATTTGGTTCTTGTACCCAGCTACCATACCCTTCGTAGGTTTATCACTTCTGAAAGTTTGAAGCGATGATGATATTTTGGGAGATAATGAAATCCCGAGATATGAAAACAGTTTCAGCTTCTTGCATAAAGGCAGTGGGAACGAAAGATTAAATTGATTTCCGGTCGACAGAGGAACAGGATTTCAGCCTTCAAACTCGCATTGATGAAAAACGGTGGTGATGACGAAAATTTGGTTTCATGAGAAAAGATTGCGGTAAAGTTATTCGTGTTATGTAAAAATGAAATGACTCTGTAAAAGTTTCAGAGACTGACAAAAAGTTTGTCGAGTTTTGGAATTTTTGTGCGTGATGAAGTCATCCAAGCGAGCACGGTGACCTCAGACAGAGACACAAACACATTTTTATAAAGTCGATGGATGATGATCCCGGACGACGCGGTAAGCTATAAAAACTTGCTAAAATCATCACAGATTTAAAGAAACTGTTTTGATTAGCCGGAACAACGACTGGAATGGACCACAGAAAGAAGCTCCTATGAGAAAAGCTCCTGGTGAAACTGGTACATACTTTTTTCCTATACGGGGAAACTTTTAGTCCACCACATTCAATACTCATTCAAATGTCGGCCATAAAATAAACTACACAAAAAGTTTTGGAAGCTTAAACGGATACCAATGAAAAAAGTGAAGAGAGAATTCATCAAACTGGTCTTCTCTTGAAGCACGCAGCAGAACAGTCTGATGAAAGGATATATAGAATGTTGCCATTTTATTGGGGACAGGCACTGGGGCATGTTGAAACTAATTTATTGCCACATGCATCATTGCGATTCTTTCTCATTTTTTCTTCCCACTCGGGATTTCTAAAATATTCATGAACGTGTTCTCTAGGTTTTTTGGGGTGTACTTACAAAAAGTTTCACTTTCAAGTATGTAAAAATAAATGAACAAACAAGTACAAAAGCAAAAAAGATGTTTGCAAAAAAGTCTTCGTTTATATCGTCCAAATCACGATCTTGTCTCCGATTATTTCTTCGTAAATTTTTGGTAGATGTCAAAAACTGACTGAGACAATACACGATTTTTATTTCAGAAATCGGAGTTAATTCGTAAAGCACTTGCCTAATTTCTCATGCAACAACCACACTTGCCATATAGCCACAGCACAAGAGCCTGTTTTAGCTCCAAAAACTTTTGGGCTACTAATTTGCAAGCTGAACGCTACTCTCGACTAGATTCTCCGTTGGCTTCAGCACGGCTACTAACCACGCAGTGACCGGGAGACAGCACTGATATATGGCTGGGTCTGGGACGTTGTTTTATACCATTTCGCTTCTCTTTCCCCTTCTGGCTCCCTGCCTTCTTTTACCTTCTAGCTTTAACGTTTCTTCCACAAACATCATCATTTACTCTTCTACTACTACTTCGGATCAAAAGAAAATAGCTTCCTCCGAACACTTGCTATTTTTTTACGACCAAGACTTTGCATCCAAAATAATGCATTTTTTGTTTCGCCGAAAAAGTCCCATTTCTCCCCATGGCAAACACAAGAAGGGAACTACGAATTTACTTTCTAAATCTAATGATCCTTTAAAAAACGTAAAACCAGCAGATGCAAGAAGCTAACGGTGGTGAGAAGTAAAATTCCAAAATGTCCTCTCTCATTTTTTGTGGTGTATAATTGAACAGCGTAGAGCTTTGATTCTACCAGTGAAAAAAGAAAACTTCCTTTCTTTTGAAAAAGTCAATGTCTCAGCCTCTTTACCCTCTCCTGCTTGTTTAGTTTCAATCTGGCTCGACTTGGTTGTGAAATCCCAATGAAATTAACTCCTATGTGCTCTTCGTTCTCTTCCTTTCTTTCTTTTTTACTTCCGCTATTACACAAACACTTCCCACTTTCTTCTTCAATGATGACTCATAACGCAACAGGGGATTTAAACATATATATACACAAACACAAAAGTACCTAGACCTGTTTTCTTCCAATTTATATTTCCCGTTTTCTTCACACTAAAAACAATTTAATGTAATAGTGATTGCCACCGCCAGACCAACCACTCGGCGAATGGTAAAAAAATTATTATACGGAGCAACAAGAGAGCAAGACTAAAGTAGAAAAACACTTGTCGTTCTTCTGCGTTTCCTTCGCCTTTTTACACTAGAATGCCAATAATGATGTATTTCCCATCTGAAACTCGATTCACTTTACACATTCTACATCAACATCGTCATTTGAGAGAAAGAAGAAATACAATTGGGAATGAAAGAAAGGGTGAGAATAAAACCTAATTGAGTTCCTTCCACACCCGGAACTTTGTTATGAAAGACAATTGAATGCAAGCGGTGGTTTTCTCCCAAAGTTTACACATCACGATATTGGATATGCTATGTAGGATCCATCTACTCCTCACTTTCAAACCAAAAACGAGAAGAAATTCAATAGCAAAAGAAGGCTGGTTATTTCTGTTCTTGCCATTTCAACTGGAAATTGAAATTTGATCAATCTCAACAACAAACGAAGTTTACACTCGACGAAAGCAAAGTGATTTCGTTCTCTCATGAATTTAATAGTGAATTTGAGTTCACTAAAGCCATTAGAAACGACAGTGAAAAAAAAACAGTTTCCACCATCCAAGCAGAAAAGTTTAAAAAAGTAAAACTTTTTGGGGGCGATATAAGACCTTGTAAATAGAAGTATTTAGTGCCTTTGTTTTTCTGTTGTATGTTAATCTATTTTTTAAACTGATCCATCAGGTCAATACGCTTTGAAAAAAATCAATAATTGTAAGAAAATTCTCCAAAATGCTGAATTAATCTAATATAATAGAATCAGTGACAGTGAAAAATAAGAAAAAGTCGGTTCGATCGGACTGTCATTTGTTAGTTACAAATTACAAACTAAAGTCCAGTGTTAGATCTAGCAGTGTAACTGAATATTTGATGAACATGGATAGTACAAACGACAAAGATGAGTGTGCTAGATAAAGCTGGGAGAATAGGAAAAAAAGAAATCTTCATCTCCACAAATCTTGTATCCCATTCTACACTTTAAATGTAGGGCATTGTAAGAAAGTAAGGAAAAAACACTGACGTCGCTTCTGCTTTTCCGAATGAAATGGGGACAGAACAGAGCCTCGCATTTGAAATACAATACATATTACTACTTATACTTTTTTATTTTGTTGTATTGCTTTCTTTTTTTTTATTATTTTCTGAATGTATAACGTAAACAAAATATGCGGGCAACTATCTATCCAATAATAATACCTCATATGAAGGTAAATGTAATGGAAACATCTTCGTTTCGCCTTGCACAACCAACCAAGCAAGCAAACCAGAAGATCCAAGTTGAAAGACATATAAATAGTGTGGTGGTGTGTTGTGTCGTTAAAAGCTACGCACATACCACTAGAATATGTACTTGCATCATTTCCAGCCAAGTAAAAGGCGGAGGAGACTCATCCTCTTCCCCAGTCCCCACTACCTTCTCGTAGACGATGCACCATTTGTTCCAACGAGAAAACCGAATAAATGAGGAATGGAATAGGGCCTAAAATATGTAAGAAAAATTCACTATCTTTTTACTTCTCGGGAGTCTTTATCCAAATGCCAGGCTTTTTAGCTTTTCCATCTCATCCCATAAGTAGCATATACAAAAAAGGAAGCCCAACGAATCCATCTGAGGCGAACAAAAAATGCTTTCTTGCGTGGGGCTTAGAAAGCTTTCTTGAACACAGAACAAGAAAGTATGATAAATCCCAATTCGTTTGTGATCCAACTTTCGTAGAAACTTCAAATAACCGGTTTCATGCTCACATATAAACATGCTTCGCATTTCACTTATACATAAAAAATCGCATTTATACAAAGGAAAATGGATCATCGTTATCATCAACCATGAACGAACTATAATAGTAATAGTATAGGAAAGAAAGATTGTTCAAGCTACTTTTCCCTTTAGTTAGCAAAAATTTTGAAACCACATTCTCCAGCTTCTTCATCTCATCACATCAAGTGCATGAAAATGACTGATTCACCCCTCCTCCTCCTGTACCTACCACTACTACTACTACATTATATTCGTGCGAGCATTGTTGGAGATGTGTTTAGGCTTTTACCGCAAGCTCAAAAATCAAACCAAATCATTTCCCAAACTGTCATGCACAACTAATTGAAATGGACTCGCTCTACAGTGCGAATACCCTTTTCGTTTTTTAATTCGGCCGAGCCTCCGGTTCCGAAACCAAAACTTGCTGCATGCAATACAATGGAAAATTCGTTTTGGAAATTAGTGTGCCTTCCTTTGAAAAGATGTGAAAACTGGAGAAAGCAAATTATCGACGGGCCGTTTTTTATTAAGAAGTCAATAACATGAGGAAGGAGTCAAATGAAATGCTATGTTTGAGGAGTAAGATGAGACGATAAAAGCCAACAAAAATTTGCCCTCCGTCTGGATACAAGATAGTCTTACATCTACCACATTTGTATCATCCAATCTGGGTGTATGTATCTGGGGTAGAAAGGTCGGTTGGAACATCGTAAAATCCTTCATACTCACGAAAAATAAGTCGTTGTATATAATCATGATAATTTTCACCAACATCCATCCACTTCGAAAGACATCATTTGGTATTTTTATTCCATTAGTACGTAATGGTTGCAGAATGCATAGTGTGATGGAATGACACGATGAGAAGGGTATACTCATCAGGATGGAACTAAGCAAACCAACACTTCATTTTACGTCCCTTTTCTTCTGCTGATCTGACATAATCTACAAAAAATGTGAAATGGAGCATCGTGGTTGGCAAAATGAAAAAAAAGAGAAAGAAATAAACCTTTCGTGTATCTATGTAGTAAGGCCATCATTGCCACTAAAAAAAGATTAAAGCGAGAGATGCCGGTTACACACAAACACGCTATTCAACTTCCTCTTTCACTTTTTTCTTCTTTAATGCCTCCACTGCTGGCTCTTGTTTCGTCTTGTTCGGTTACAGTACATCTACATTACTACTCTCACAAAGTACGGGGTTCTTTTTTCTAGCATTTCATTGCAAAAACTTTGCAGGAAAGACAAATAAAACATTCGCTTCCTTTTCCCTTATTCCAATTCCACTATATAAAAATGGTGTACAAAAGCTAAGATCACTTTCACTTTAAAAATCGAAATATTTTCTTTAAAAAATCCCTTACAAGTATAACAACACGAACACTATAACGAATTAAACGATTTTTTGAGCCTCGTCTTGCGGGGAAAATGCATGTAGGGAGTGATTTTTGGGATAATACAAAATGCGTGACTTGGACGGATATGAAGCCATCCAACCAGCATAAGAAAGCTTTTAGTGGGACTTTCTTTCCCCTATTATTTATTAACAAATATGTACATGTTCAAGAACCTAAGAGATGTTCCCAATCGGGAGTAAAATTTCAAGCAACATTAATAATATCTTCTTCATGCAGCGGTAACGAAAAAAATGAAAGTGATGAAATTAAAGAACATCCGAGTTCCATCAATTATTAAATTTCCAATCCAATTCAAACATACAACATACGTAGGCGAAGAAAGCAGAATAAATTTTGACTTTTACAATGAACAATTTGGAAGACAGTTCAAGTCCTCAAATTTTGCAGGTGGTAGCATTGGATCTTATTATTGAATAAAACGTCTTCCAACATATTTTTGCATTATGAATGCTCGTGTAGAATCAAAATGGTTCTTTTTTACACCAATAAATCTTTCTACATTCGAAATCTTTACACGAAGAAAAGACAATTATTACGAAATGTTTCATATAAGTGCATGCAATTTATTGAAATTTTAATGAAATACTAACTAAAGTAAGCAACAAAAAAATCCTAGGTAAAATGAATTTGAATGAATGAATGGAATGAAAACAAAATAAATTTGAGGAATAAAGATTTTTATATACAAAATAGAACATTCAATGCCAAAGTTTGTTCTTTTGACATAAGCTGAAACCATTACTTCTTGGATTCACGTGATTTGTAAGTATGTATTTAATGTAAATGTTCCTGCTTGCCAGTAGTGATCAATTATTGTAAATTTGAACAACGTACATACCTAATAATAAAGAGATTAGGAAAATCGAATAAGTTATAGCAGTGCTGTGAATCATTTGAAAAGAGAACCAGCCACCGAAAACTTTATTACTATTGACTATTACCAATGAGCAAAAATTTTCTACACCTAAGCGGAGAGAAGAGATTGCATTGGTTCTTATATATGAATCACGTACGTTCTAGTGGCAATAAAATCTCTATTTGTTCAGTTTTTAAGTTCGTCAGGTAATAAAATATTTTTTTTAAACTTTAGCATTTTCTCCACTAAATCGTAATCGTACATATATTTCGTTCCATCGTCTAGGGATAATATAGATTTAAAGATCAAGACCCCACTTTGAGAAAGTACCTAGTCTAATAAAACGGCGAGAATAAAAAACGAGATATTGGGAATCTGTACAAGAAGAGGGGCAAAGTGAGAAACAAAGCCATAAGTTGGGGAATTTTATTTGGCAAATACGGGAGCATCTCAACAGTTTAAGCATTTTCCTGATCATCCATGAAATTAAGCGGAAATTAAAAATTTGACGTAAGAATACTTTCTTGATGCCTTTCAACAACTTTCAGATTTTGTAAGTAATATCCGCATCCAGCAATGGTAGAAATTTTGCACAGATATTCCTCTCCTTCATCATTTCACTTATTTTTAACTCTGAAAATCGGAACGAAACCAAACAAATGAATGAGGTAAAACTCAAGATGTCTTCCTGTCTGGTATTTCTCCACATTTGATTTTCATTTACATTGGAGAATTTTAGTTGGACAATATCAGTCGACCTACTAATATGGATTTTTAATATTGCATTGTCTATTCATAGATGGAAAGAGGCTGGCGAAAGAAATTCAGATTCAATTGAATCACGTGAACCCAATATTATTCATTTACACCTGATTTACTGGTTAGGAATCTCAGAGAAATAATTTATACACGTTAAAGTTAATAGACAACAAAACAATTTTTCACAGGTTTAATTGGAATTGGAATATCTTTAGGTTAGTGCTTGTCGTGAGGCAAAGCTAAACATCACCCCGTGTAGGGATGTAATAAAACTTTCACCATCAACAAATAAAAAGAAAGTATGTATGTATAGATTGAATTAACTTTTCGTAATTTCCGTTGTTGTTCAATTACAAGCATTATTAAATATTTTTACAAAGAGACATCGACTCGAGCATAACGTATCCACATTATACACACAACTAACTATATTCAAAAATATCAGTTTTAATCGGAAATAAATATATTCCTGTGATTAAAATACCACAACGTAGCAAAGTAGCAACTGATTTAATGACATTGAATCAATCATTGAAGTAATTTCGAATTTAATCAATCTGATTCGGTTTGAGTCAATCAATGTTTCAGTAGTCCTTCCGTTTTGACTTCTTTGCTGATTTTAGAAACGCGGGATACAAAGTAAGGTGCGCCACAGGTAAGTGACAAGAAACTCAAACAAACACATATATGCATTGGATCAGATACCCAAGGTTACTTTTGTTTAGTAGAAAGCGTTTAGAAGAGTAAAAGCAACACTGCAGCTTTCAATGAACAGTTTTTTAATGAATGAAAGTGGGACCGGTAATGTAAGTTGAAAATTGGTAAGAACAGTTGTTTGTAACTGTTAATAACTGTTAAGACGGAGTTGAAATACAAGTTAGGAAGAAATGCTAAGCTGTTATGTACATAAATTCAACAATATTCCTAATAAACAGAATTTGTTAATAATCAATTAACAGTTGTATTAGTTTTTCGACTACATATTGGTGCCACCTTCTGTGACTGAACCGTGTTGTTTTACCCAGTATCTCTAGTTTTTTCAGGAAATTAGACATGTTGCAAAAGTAAATATTGTTTTTTGTGCTTTTGCAGTTAAAAACTCAATTATATTAAAACATCTTTAGGTAAAAGTTCTGTCTTTTTTTACTTTCTTCGTATATAGGATCATTTCAAGTTGAAGCTGACCAAAAGTCAAGCTTCACAAGCACGGGGTTTTTGATATTTTATTGTATGTATTCAATATGTACTTATGATCAATTTTTCTCCTGCTAAAGCGGCCGGGGTTGACATTTAAATTTTGGATTAAAGGTGAAATGTGACAGCAGTCATCTTTCTCTTTCTCTCTGAACGATCGTAACAACAGGAAAAAATGACATAAAAATCAACGATTACATTGGAATAAAAATTGCATAAGGGAAAATCTTCCGCGTCGTAAGTCATGCGGAAATTGTCGCACATCACATTCATAGTAAATACGTCTTGCGCCAATTCGTCAAAAATTTAGACACAATATCCCGGTGATTCTATTACGTACCTAATATCTACAATGAAAAATTATGTTAAAAAAGTCTCAAAAATTCCTTTTTGACTGTAACGTTCACAACATCACCTGCTTATTTTTCTCTATCATTACCAGGGGCATAAAAGTATGCTAATGGACTAGTAGGTAGGATCGGATTGAATTGACTTAAAAGCATTCAAAAAATGACATTCATAGTTCTCACATAATTTATGATGCTGATAATGATGTCCTGTCACACAAGGAACTCATGCGAGAAATGAAATTACATAATATGCAATTCAGAAGAGCAACATAACATACTATTTCAGTTCGAATGTGTAAGCAGAAAATCAGAGTGAATAGAATAACCATTTTTAATAAATACCAAATGAAATGACCTTTCTCTTTTTGCTATTTTCTTAACCTTTTCATTTCTTCGGGGAAAAGAATGACTTTCTCTCTGCGCCCAAGGCATATAAGAGAAGAGATATTTCGATGTAAGTAGACATAGTTTATATAGTTCTTTCACATTTTTTAAGAGCCAATCAACATTCACAGGACTATTTTACTTATAAAAAGGATAATCAGAAAGTCAAGGAAATCACGAAACTATCACTGACAAGGAAGGTACCACATATGATACGCCATTTTGAACAAAACAACAACCGCATGATACTCTTCAAAATGAAATTCTAAAAACGCTGGATCGCGTCATTTTTTTTACTTTTTTATTTGACTGGAATAACGGTCAACTTTTCGTTGTCCGTTAATACAATCGATGACCTCATAACCACCACATTTGACTGCACCATTCGATTCAAAATCATCTTTTTAACAATTTTGCTCATATCAATTTTGTCTGAAATGACCTATTATGACACGTGCGTAATTGACAACATGGGGAAACTTGAGACCTCGGTAGTTCGTAATGGGGACTGTTTGAAACACAATTAACAGGGGCAACTGTTGCTCAGAATTTGAATTTAAATCTAACGGTACCATTATATGAGGTGACCCATTGTAGTAACGGACGATAAGCGGTTGGAACTCACTCCCGTCAAACAAAAACAGAGAAGTTGACATGACCCAATATTCGTAGAATTCAATTTTGAAGGATATAATATATCATAAATATATATCATAAAGGACCAAAGACGCTTGGTATTCATTTCCAGGCCAAAGCACGCTAAAAGCATGGCAACCACCATACAACAACAGTAAACTTGTAAAGTACTACTGTTACTGCCCTTACTGATTACCAAATATCTCAAGTGGCCAACCTAGACTATTTTTGAATCCTTCACCAAAACATTCTGCGTGTTTTAATCTATGGAATGGTATAATTTTCATAAATAGTCTAGGTTGGCCAGTTGAGATATAGCTTGGCCTGGAAATGAATACAAAGCGTCTATGGTCCTTTGATTATGTCTGAAAAAAGCATACGAAACGTTAATTATTTTAAGATTTGCGTTTTCGATGTCAATTCCTATAATTACCAAAAGCCACATGTCCAGCCAAAGTTTACATCTAGTTAACAAAGTATGTAAATCAGAAGCGTTATAGTGATGGAGCTGAATATTTAGTTATTCAGGCTCAGGCAAAAGTTATGTACACTTTCATAAATAAAATATTAAGCATCATTGGGAGGTTTCTCATTCTTCTGGATGTAAAGTCGAATGAAACAACATTGAATTTACGATTAGCCTTCGCCACATGGAATTACAACAGATTCTGGGACGGCTAATGAATGAACCAAGTGCCATTTCTGAGAAGTAGGTTATCAAACGCGAATCATATAGTCAGCATGATCTGGATTTAAAATTCGTGGAAAGATTGTTGTAGATATGTTGGATGTTGGATATGTAAATCATAATCATTAATCATGTACTGTGTAAGTATACTTATTATAAAGACATCAATATGTGATTGCTTATTTTTTTTCTATTACCATCAACGATCATATTAAGCAGCACACGGATTAAGTGATAACGAAAATAAAATAGACGACGAAACGTGACTATTAGTGGAAGATAGCAACATATCTTACAAAATTAACACAACAGTCAACACCATTTTTTAAATGAAAAATATGACAACAACAAAGAATAAATAACAAATATGTAGCACTGCCACCGGCCTTTACGATGCATCTGGCATCTGGAAAGACAATCATTGTTACAATTTGCAACAACAACAATGAGAAATACATTGTATGTATGATGATCATGGGAAAGAATAAAAAATGGGCATGTCCCAAACAGCAATATTGGGGTACGCTGAGACGGGTAAAACTTCCATCATAATGTGAATTTTTTAATAATTTCTAAAGTCAATGTCAAATGTTCATAGACACAAAGCATATTCATTAGCAAATTTTGTTGACATGTTCTTCAAGCTATGTATATGCACGGATATAAATTCCAAAATGAAGCATTGGGATCAGCAGCAGTAGCAAACAAAAAACAACAACAATAGAATCCATAATATGCGGTTAAGCCTTAATTTAAATTAATATGTTCTAGTCAACATGCTACTTCATTCAAAGCGTGAAATATTTAACGTTCCAATCAATCTACACAAAAGTCGCATTTGAAGAGCCGCATTTTTATGCAACTTTACAATCATTATACAACAGTGACATATAGCAAGGAAGTTGCTTACGTGTAGTAAACCATACACGAAGAAAATTAAATATTTATAATGTCGTGTCAGTGTCATGAAAGCTAAAATTTAAATTAAACCAATGAACATAACAGAAAGTATGGAATGAATCGAAGAAGCTCATTGTTAGTCACGAATATAACAAGGAAACGAGCCAATTTCATTTTTGAGCAAACAGATTTTCTCAATAGTATGTATATCCTACCTGTCGGTATCCAGAAGATTGTGCCATTTTTGAGTGGTTCATGCATCGTATCTTGCAAAATTTTGAATCACACACACATACATGAATATTAAAATAATGGGGTAATAGTGACAGTATTTGTAATAGGAGAACACACAAGTATATCAACACGCATCATTAGGGAAACGTTGCGAAACAGAGCAGCGATAACAAAGTAGGCGGCAGACCACTAGCGAACACACATTGAATTGACCTAAACACACAAAGTAATTCATTCGTATGGGGATTATTGGGGATATGAAATATACACATAAATGAGTCCACACAGATAAGAAAATAATTGTAATTGCCATTTTATATTTGATATTTTTACAAGGTGGCGTACTTAATATTTTTGTAGTAAATATATAGCAAATGGCTACGACTTTTTGTGATTTTTAGATAGGAGTAGTAGCATACTACGCCAGTTAGAGCATGAAATTTTCAATTCAGTTGCACGCCAACAGTAAAGTATCAAAATTAAATGGCAATTTGCAAACGATAAGCCTAGGACGAACCATTGTACGGCCTTAAATGGGAAAGACAGTTAATAAGTTACTAGATCAATTATTTCCATGATGAGGCAACAATACAACGGATCGAATGTCGCAATGCACATGGAAAACATACCAGCAAATATTCATAAATAATTAATAAAAATTACAAATGCTTAGGGTGATCTACTTAAACTAATCAAAGAATGGGTAACACAGAACAACAACGAAACAGTAACAAACGGACATGACATGGCCAGACGAAATGCATAGACAAGTAGACAACCAAAGATGTTTGAAGTAAAATCATTTATAAATCATAAATATGACAAATGATGTGAATAAAATGATATCATTGCAAAATATGTGCATTTGTACAGAAATATGAAAAAGTAATAATCCAACTAAATTATGAAATAATATTAATTAAATAATAATAAAGGGAAACAAAAAAATATAAACCTGTCGAGGATAACCAAATTTGAGGTAGGTGGAACACACACTGATACACGAAGAAAGGTCCTTACTACTGAGCAACATAGATTTACATAGTGCGAAAGAAGAGTTTACTTTTCGTAGAAATAAATATAGCGACGAAGGAAACAGGGGTTCTAAAGACTAATAATTTCTGCAGCTCATTGTTACATCTTTAAATTAATATGTGCATTATTTTTTATGGTGCGTTTTCTGGAATACGCGAAACTCTAGTCACTTCCGTTCTACAGATTTTAACGACTTTAGCACTGGGAGTGACCATTGTGGAATAAAAAATGTGTTGCGTTTAAAACTGAATGTAGGAAAAATTTAAAATATCCACGGTGAAAACAAATAAAATGTAAAAAAAAGTTAACAAATGGAAACTTATTTTCACTATATAAAACCTTATGCATAAAAACAAACAAAATATGTAATATGTAGTAATAAATATGGTAACTTCAGAAAGTTAGGGACTGCATAATGATAAATAACAATTAAATCGTGTCGCGTGATGTGTATTTGTGGCACTACTTAAAACCTCAGATGTGTGTGAGTAATCCCTGAAAAATTAAATCACAAGCAGGAAAATAAAAAGAGAAAATCTTGCGATTACACTATTATTGTGAGAATATTAAATGAGGATTGCTCCCGCTATAACCATTTCTCACCTGGCGACTCAATGGCTGTACATGCTTTGCTTATGAACATATGAGGGAACTCCTGTCCCACTTCCACTTTACTAGTCATATAGTACTCATGCGTTTGCACTACACCTGACTGACTACTTAAACTTTACAACCCGACTGACATCTCTTTAAAACAGCCGACAAGTTTCTAACCATTACTTCGATTACGACTAGGTTGAGTAAGGGTGTTGGGGAATTGGGCGGATGCAAAATATGAAAGTTATCGGGTATGAGTGAAATAAAATGTTTTAAAAAATAGTCATCATATCATATCATGACGCGACATACGGCTTTCTTACACAATTTTTTTGTTAATTTTTTTGAGTTAGCCGTCAGTCAGTCGGTCGCAACAAGAATCACGATGAGATTATTATATGAGTTAAGTGTAGTGTCTTTTATGAGAAACTTTTATCTTCCAATGCAATAGGTAATCTCCATTCCATCACTCATAAATACACTTTTTTCATACTGTTTAGCTTGCGATTTTTGCATTTACACTTACACCTTACACTAACAAGTGACGAAGACTGACTGACAACCGAGAGTTGTCATTTGTCATTCACATTGAACGATGTGTGGATTTTAATGCAAAATGTGAAGACGATGAAATTAATTAAGTTTTCGAGCTTTTTTAAAGTTCACACAATTTTGCGGCAAGTGAGTTCCTTTTTACAATGCATCTAGTTAATTGTTGTTAGTCATCGTCATCATGTCAATGCAGTTGGAACCGTGACGACGCCGAGATATTCGCTAATTGGGAAAGGCAAACTTGTCATAATACACCATATGCCTTACGATAGAACATTTTCCATGTTTTAAAATTCGTTTTCTGCTGACAAAAATGAGTGAAACGAGTCAGTAGTAGTCTTTCAAATTATGAACGCTATCAGAATATCATGTTCTATATACCCATTTGTGCCTAAACTGTCATTTGTTCAGTTAAAAGTGATTCAAATTTCAAGCTACTTTTCCCATTGCAATAATTGACAATAATTTTATAATTTCGAACTGCATGCATACCCATCATCACCACGGTGCCGAAAGTTTCCATAAGTTTCTCTAAACGCGCAGCAGGTAGGTATTGGCCAAAATACATTTTATTGTGAAACGAGCACGTCGCGAAAAACAAAAGGGGCGTATATTGTAAAGCTTTCTTTTAGCAGACTTGTGATTCATTTTATTTTAGAATAGACCGAAGGTTTGTAACGTGGGGAAGCTGACGTGTTGGGAATCTTGATTCCGAACTTCCGCAGTCATGGATCATCTTTAACATTTACAGTGGAACCGGATCAAGGGGGATCACCGGGGAAGAATTTTTTTGCCAATCGTGTCTTCATATCATGTCCAAGTTGACGTTCCACGTGATTTTAGCTTTAAATTGGAAGGAGAAGAAGTGAATAATAATATGAAGGTGTTCGGTTCTACTTTTTCGTGCCTATTAAATCAACGTACTGCTAGGAATAATAATGCATTTGGGACCTTAGAAATCTCAGGCTTTTGTAGTCTTTTCTAATGTAAGTATTTTTTTTAAATTTAATGATTTTTCTACCACGTTAGACAAGATTCATTAAAATTCCGTCATGTTTGCCTTTAGCATCTAGTTAAAATGGCTATGCCATGGGAAGATAGGCGTCTGGGCAGTTCCTATTTTGGCGTTGTGTTCTTCACATCCAGTCAAAGGCAAGACGCATGTGGAACCAACGGATTGCCGGTGACTCCGAACAGCATTCGGATTTTGGGGAAATCTCAGTATTTAAAGTCTATAAATCATCCTAATATTGTTCAATATGTCGACATAATACGAGGAAGACATGGTAAGCCTTTAATTGATCACTCGGTTGTAAGCCCTTTAATACTTATCATTAAAACACTTGCATTGAACTCTTATTCGTTTATTCATTTTGGAATTTATTTATTTTGTAGAACGAATAGTGATCGTGTCGGAATTTTATTCGAACAACCTGAGAAAGTTCCTCAAATCCTCACCTATGCCTATTGATCTGGGAACAATAAATGGGTCATCGTACCTCTTACAAATAGCCAAGCAAGTCTTGTGTGGTTTGGACTACCTCAATACCCACGGGATAACGAATAGGAATTTGTCTCTAGAGAACATAATGATCGACGAAGAAGAAAATGTGAAACTTTTTAATTACGGATTGTATTACATGACAAACGGCGGGAAATACGTGACGTTTCCAATCGGAACACCAAAATACTTTGCTCCGGAAATTTTCCTACAGATTACGAGGACAGGGGAGCTGGCTCACCACTGTGACTCTTGGTCATTAGGAATAATTTTGATAGAGTTAATACTTGGGAGGGAACTATGGGTTGATCTCAAGCTTCCAGAGTTAATAAAACGGATAACCAGTTTTAGAAGTTGTAATAATGTTCTCAAGAAAATCCTCGAAGATGAAAACTGTCCAGAAATTATGGAGAAGCTATCCCCCGCAGTAAAAACTCTTCTTGATGAATGCCTTATTATCAATCCATCGAAGAGGCCTTGGCCGAAGCAATTGCTGAAAGACATGAGAATATTTTCCCAAAACAACTTTGATCGACAGGAGATCAGCGCTGATAATCCTTTTGATAATGATAATAATTCAACTAGAATGATGACAATGAATGTATCTGATTCTGAGATTAACGTAGATAGTTCCGTATCCTTCTCTACAAAGACAATTAGTGAGAGTTATGTCAAATTTTGTCGCTCCTTGACTTTACCACTTACGATTAACTTTAGTAAATCGTGTTCTCTTGACGACGCCAGCGATGACAATCAGGAAGGAGAAACACATATTATGAATGGAAACTTTCAAATCAGCAAACAGCAATCGGTTGACTCAGTTTCCTTTTCAAAAGACAGTATCAGCGTTGGGAGTAGCAGTAGTATCGGGAACAATCGCAAGTCCCTTTTGGTCCTCTCATCATTACCCTCTTCCACGGACAGTTCAGACCTTTTAAAATACCGTTCATTCAAAGAAGTGTACTATCTCTGGCAGCTAGCTGGAGGCGATGTCATTGCTGAATTGGAGAGACAAGGACTGAGTAGAAAGAAACCTGCAGTTTTATCATTGCCCAAGTAAACCATTCATTCACTTTGCTCTTCCACGATTTATGTTTTGCTTATTTGTCGTCTTCCTAAAATGATCACATTTTTGTGTTAGATCTTTTACACTGGAAGGGGAATCGACTGGTAAAGGCAAAGAGAGAGGGTTACTTCTTGATCAAACTGTAATCATTTTACCATTGAATGAACTGCGGAAGCGACTGAATGACATACCACCGGAGGATTATTTTCCACTGGTAGAATTTCCGCAGTGCGTGATATAATTTAAACTAAATGTTGTTTTTACGTTTCATACGGAGATTTTGAATATTATGCTTATTTCAAATGTACATTATAAACTGTACAGGTACCATCCACGATCGGAAAATAGCATCTGTAATGTAGAAGAGTCATCCGTGCTGCCACTAATTATTCGCGAAAAGGATATTGAGTATCAATTTCATCGAATCGTTCTATTTGATAGACTTCTTGCGGTAAGTATTCAAATTATCATTTCTATCCTCCTTTCAATATTCAATAAAAAATTGTGTTGTGATTAACTAATGTCAGGGGTACCCATTTACTAAAAACGCAATATACAAAGAAGCAATGCTGGACATTCCTCCATTTTTTCGGGCTCAAATTTGGTCATGCTTATTGGGGATCGAGGGCGACGTTGAAGAAACATATTATTCGATTGACAAAGAAACTCCAACTTCAACAGATAGACAGGTTTGCCTGCGCATTGCTAGTTTTGAAAGAATTTTGTTATCGTCTGTCGTAGAGGATAAACTAACTGGAAATATTTTGCAATTAGATTGAAGTAGATATTCCACGCTGTCATCAATACGACGAACTTTTGTCAAGTCCCACAGGACATCAGAAATTTAAACGAGTTCTTAAAGCTTGGGTTGTTAGCAATAAAGAGTATGTATACTGGCAGGGTCTGGACTCCTTGTGCGCTCCGTTTCTCTACTTAAATTTTAATAATGAGGGTAATTTTTAATCTAAATTTCAAAGTCAGCAATAACTTAAATGAAAGTAATATCTTGGAATTTAAAGTAGTCATTTATTGATAATAAAAATAATAACAATTAGTTATTGAGCCGTCTTTGTACATCTTTACATTCCAATTTTTGTTTTATAGATGTGTTTCCACTGCACAAAATATTTCACTTGTGGGATAAACTTCTTCTCGCGGACTCGTCTTTTGCATTATGCATTGGCCTCTCCATTTTATTCCAGCTTCGAGAATCGTTGTTGATTTCCGGTTTTAATGAATGTATCCTGCTCTTTTCGGACATGCCTGGTAAGATTTTAAATACCTACATATCTTAACTTGGTAATTCAAGGCGTATGGGCGTATATACTTATATATACATTTCTGTGTGCATTTTTAGAAACTAATATCGAACGGTGTGTAAAAGATTCTGTGGAAGTATATTGTGGCACCCCTAGAAGTGCCCTTTGTCGAAAATTTGATCCACCAGGAACTACCAACTGTTCAGATTTGGGTCGTCAGGTAAACCTGTACGATTCTGACACCCAGTTGAAAGTGAACAATAGGTCTGCAGAGACTACACCAGAAAAAATGAAGAGTAGTCCCTCGACAGATGCATTGGTATTTTCATTTTGTATTAGCGTGGTCTTTACATTTTGACGCATTTTAAGCAGAGGTATAATGTTCACTTCTGTGCACAGAAAACTGAAGCTATACCTTTAGTTGATCTAAAGGGAGAAAAATGCGTACGCATTAGCGGCGAAGATTTTCTTGAATTGTTGGATCCAAACAAATCGAAATTTCAAAAACCGAAGATGATTGCTATTGACGTCAGAAATCGCGAAGAGTAAGAATATTACAATTTCCTTTATGTTGTATTCGAATGTACGAAAACTCATGTATTAAAAAAATACCTGTCTCCTGTCTTTTGTTAGTTTTAACCGGGGTGCTATTCCTGGAAGCATTAACATGCCTTTCACCACATCATTTGCTCAAGATGGGTCATTAGTGCAAGGCCCGGAACTAACTACTCTAAACTCAAATGTAGGAAAAATAATTGTTGTAATTGGAAATCGAGGAGATGCCGCTGTAAAAGTATGACTCAATATTTGTAATTTCCTCAAGATTCATTCAAATGTTCTTTCATGATTTTATATTTTGCATATAGTTTGCAGAAAAACTACTCCGCTTGGAATATCCGAAGGTGTGTGTGCTGCATCGTGGCATCGATATATTTCGTTCTTCTAACATTCTAACTGTTCCCTCGTCTTGATTACCAATTTCTCATAATTTTATACTATATTTTGCAAATTCCACCAATAATATAAATGGAACAATTTTGCGAAAAACTAACCTGAATTTTCTTACGCTATCAACTTTGATTTGCATCTTAATGAAAGGGCCTCTCATATAAGTACAGCTAACTAGTCTAAATACAATACCAAAGACGTCGCTGTTTAAACATAAGAATGAATTCCATGAAGAACCATGAATACCATGATTATGATTACCCCTAAACAATATCGAAATTCGAAGGTCTTCATAGCTACACAATTAACAAAATTCAAAATATTCCCGTATTGGTTGCGAAAATATTCCGTTGCAAAAGATAAGCAGGTTTTTGTTAATCATTACACTATAACAATGTACTATTTGTCTTTTATGGTTTTATGTTCTTGAATTGGAAGCTGGTTCTGTCAGATAGAAATTGTATTTGTAATAGACAAAAAGTGGTGCATATCGTAAATCTTCTCATGGGATAGGGAAATTTTGCTTAGGATAAAATCAAAACACGCTATTTTAAACATCTACGGCTAAAAGAAATCAGATACAGCTTTGAGGCTGATTCAATTTTTTTCCTTTTAGGACGATTGCTTCATTATGTGTACATACGTCATAATCATGTAGATGGTGAATCACAATAAAATTAAGCAGAATATGCCAAAATAGATAAAAATTGTGTCTATTTACGGTTCATCATGAAAAATTTAATGCAATTTAATGAATTCCAGATCTGTCTTCCATTACCTTCATAGATTTTTTTTTATAGATTTATTCATTAGTGCAAGCGATTTGAAAACTAGAATTTGTCATGAAATTTAATTTGAATACCATTGAGAATTTCGAATACAATTAGAATATTACTAATTCATGATTACACCTGACACCTGTGTGCGAATGTCGTTCAAAAAATTGCTAGTGGGCAAGAGCGAACCTGACTTATCTTATTGATGCGGAATCCCACCGGCCTCTCATCGGGACTTTTACCCATTATAGGTTCGGATCGCGATCGCCATGTCCTCTTTTTTCGAATTTTTTTCTCCTTCGGTATAGGTGTTTGAGGAGCTGGCTTAGTCTTTTTAAAGTATCCAGGTGGAGGGGGCCAGGGCTTATTGTCCTTATATGGTCTGTTATGCTTTAAACAGCATTTACTCTCCTGAAGGTGGAAGGCGGAATTGATATAAGTGGCCTCAGGCGAATCGGGTGGTATATCTGGATCCGAGAAGCTCAACCTACTTCTGAGATTTTTGTTGCCTTGAACTAGATACCTACGTGAACGACCACCATACACTTCCGTTGTCGGACTGCCTTTTGGCGTCAATACCGTTTCCATCTTATACATATACATTTTTCCCTGAGCTGTTTTGGCCAACTCACGCAGGGGTTGATCACCCATTTTTACGTAGCCCGGTGGAATTTGAGCTGGTTCTTCTTCTATCTTTACCTTTTTATCCAACATGCATGGTGCCGATTTTTTACGCTCCAACTGCCTCACTTTTTCTTCAGTTCCTTTAACATTGGTCTTTGGTTTCTCGTAGTGGTAGGAATATCTAGTAGTGACTAAAGCTCCTGGCTCCGCACCCAACGCTTTCACTGATTTTACTTCGATTCCGCGACCCTCAGGGGAGACATCCTCTTCAACAGTTTCTTCCTTATCTTCTTCTTCTTGCACATCCTCACAGACCCTGCAATAATTAAAAGGAGAAACCAATATAATAATAATGTGAAATAAATTAACATAAATGAAGTATCAAGTAAAATTAAAATTGAGGAATATATTTAATATTTTTACTGCGTTTCCTTACAGGAATTTGCTATAAATATTAGCAAGCCATGACTTTCGATCCGCTACAATAGCTCCTTTACTCAAGTTATAGATATCATTTTCCACTAGTGGCTCTCCTTCATTCAGAAGGTCTATAATTTTCCTAATTCTGTAAGGAATGTCCTTATCCTCAGGCGTAAATCTGTGATAGCTAGTACGAGGAAGCATGATCTGCGCAGAAGGGGTTGGAAATCGTACGTTCCTAGCGGGTGGCTTCATAAAAGTCGACAGCTCCAATTCTACTACCTTCTTCTCTTCTTCCAATAGGAGATCCCTACTTACCGGAAAGCTAAGGTTCGAAGGAATCGATGACGTGTCCGAAATAGTTCTTAAAACGTGGTTCAGCTCAACGTCTGAGTTACTAAACGTTGACAAACTGTTCACAGAGGAGACGGAGCATACCGGTCGTTTAATTTTGAACTGACTAAGAGAACCATACATTAACTTATCCATTGTGGGTGGATCAAACGGACAAGCTGTCAGATATAATACTGGAAATATGAATAAATTTGAAATATTCATCCCCATTATATAGGTAACTAGTTTTAACCAAAATTTCGCAACGTTTACACAATTAATAAGTGCATACCTTTATAGAATGTCAAACAACAACGAATGCCGGTTCTCTGCAACAGGACCAGGTGTAAACAAGGGACGTTCATCCAATAACTAACTATAAGAACGAAACTTTTGAATTTAGAAAAAAACGGATAGTTCGGCCAATTTTTGTATCCAGGACGCTAAAAAAATTAAAAAGAAATAAATAATAGTAAATTAAAGTCATCATCCTCTCCTTCAAACATATATATATTGTCATCTGATATCTGACTGAACCAATGAATATGCTAGGCTATTACGCATGCAATGAAAATTAAGAATTAAAGACAGAAAAATATAAATCTCAGCTCAATTAAAAACTCTTCTTGAAAGAAAAACTCCAAATTAAAGTTTCTAACAAATTAAAATGAATTATTCAGGAAGAGAATAGAAATTTTGAATGTAAACATAGTCGTAATAGAGGAGAGGAGATAAAAACGGGAAAAAGGTAAGAAAAATAGGATAAATTTTGGAGAAAAATAGAGAAAATGGTTACTTACACTAAAACTAATAATGTTCTAATTATTTCTACCCTTAATTCTAATAAAACATACTGGAAAATTTAATTTTTCTGGACAAAAGTCCAGATTCTGAACTTCGCCTCAGCCAACTAACTTCTACTAACTAACTGATTAAATCTTACCAGCTGCAGTGCAGTAGCAGCCAGCAGCACATCGAATTTTCCTTGAAGCGAAGCTGTTTTCAAAACATCGCGCGCGCTCCGATTTTTCAAAACTGTTTCCAACCTAAAGGCTGATGTAGGCATGGGGCGAATTGAATTTTCATACGATTAGTAGATGATAGTAGAAAATAATAATGAAATAATGACATGAAAATGCAGGTAACATTATTTTTATCAACGTTTCATTTCAGCTTCGTCGCATCTTGCATTTGTTGGGGCAAAGTGGAATCTCGACCGTCGACTACCTTGGACAATTAAACTTGTACTATTTGTAGTAATCAGAATCAGTTTCTATTATTCTTAAAATCATCTCATGATTAATTATATGTATATTTCTGGTGTACTAACTAGTCAGAAGAAGTACCATTTAATTTTCCTGTTTATTTTCTATCTTCCTTTTTTTGGACAAAGACATGAAGTGGTGATTATGACAAGCCCCAAAGGATTTTTGTGTTGGTATGCGGCATGAGGATGACTGGATGAGTTTTTTTTATGCGATTTATTCTTGTTTGTCGAAAAGTCTAAATGAAGGCTGTGTCATTCACAGACAAAAAACATTTACTCATTTCATTCATTTCTAAATCAAAAAGGTCGGCTTTGTTGGCAATGTACTTGACTAACTTGACACCCAGAAGAAACAAGCACTCGTTCAGTGTCATGTCATCTCATCAGTCCGTTTTTATGTTATGATTTTACTAAACAGTACGATACGATAGAATAGAAATAGTATTTGAAACAAGCATGTAAATTGAATACAATTAGTGGGATTTATAATTACTTACTTTTATGAAAAGCATGACGCCATGATCGATGATGATCACCTCGATGACACGAAGAAGATGTAGTGGATTGATAGTGATAACTAACAATAAAATCAACTTCTCACTAATGTGCATACATAATGTACGTGTGTATTTTTGAGGTGTGAAAATTAATAACGTCATGTAATAAAAACAATGCATCTTTGGCAGCATTTAATATCTTTAAAACAAAGTACATACTGTGTAGTGGTGGGCTTCATAACAAATCATTCGTGGCACCGTCACAAAAGTAATTTCTTTCCTGCTGGCAATTAATTAAGATAAAATTAGCTGTCATCCAGAAGACATTTTAAGAATGTGATTTGCCCATCGACTTTTTTTATGTACAGTGGGGTGCATATCAATAGGATTAAGTGAATGATGACTGACGCGTTATGGAATGCAGGTTAATTGACTGAAACCTTCATAGTTAGAATATTCATATTTTTTAGCATAAAGACGATGGAAAATATTAAAATATACCCAATTCCGCTTTCCCTTAATAAATTTACTCGTGTTACTTGTTGTTCACTTCGTGAGAAATATTTGAAATTTAATCAAATGACATCTTTTGTTTGCATGCAGAAATCGAACTTGTAATCGATTAGTAAATTGATTTTTAAATAGTCTCATCAAATTATTGGACATTCACTTTCTTCAATTAACATTATACATTGCGCATTCTGTCAAGTACAATTTGAACAAAATAGAATTGTAGTACATGCGTAGTTTATCTGATTTATCCTAACGTGAAATAAAAATGCTTAAAAATGAATATACAGTGAAGATTTTTGTCTGCTGCCGGCAGAACTAACAATGCAACTATCTCGGACATACATGGGAAAAACGATTAATTGGTAATTTTAATCTGTACTATCTTATTCAGGGTATCAAAAAACGTAGTAGTCACCGGCTGTAATGGAAAAATTCTCTTCCAAGCTCCGTAAAAATTAAGTTACATATTCCTTGATTAGCCATTTTAGCTCTGCATTTATCTCAAAATACATTTATGCTATACGACTTTTAATGACTATTACACCCAAAAAAATGTTTTTCAAAGTTTATTTTATGAATTCAGTACTGCCATACATTTTGATATGATATTCATGCACATACTCAAATAAACACACAGCTTCAGTTACATCAAGTAAGGTCAGTTTGGACCTAATTTATTGTTATTTGTGTGTGTCCATTTGAATGTTTGTATGAATATCTTATCAAAATGTAAGGCAGTACAAAAATCATAAAACAAACTACGAAAAACATATTTTTGTGGTCCAATTGT
>JAHZMX010006097.1:0-65424 GCA_027743895.1 Seira musarum | reverse complement strand
TATGACAGACGGTACTGATGCTCAAGAAATGGTTTCTGAATCTGAAGCGGAGGTTGGAGTTACTGAAGAGGTTATAGAAACAATGAGCGTAAGGATTTTTTAAATATTTTTTCAGCTGTTAAATTTTTACGAACCTTTTTTGTCAGTTTAGTTAGCATTTTACATTTACTGTGACAGACACTAAGTTTGGAAACAATGGCCACCAATAAGGAAGATAAGGCACGGATCGACTTGCTAATATCATCACCCAGGGTTGGAATTCGTAAGTACTGTGATAACGCGAATCAGGACTGCCATAAATTTTGTAGTGATTACCAACACGCTTTTGGTCACCTTAAGAAATCTGTCACCCTAGATGGTGTATTGGTGAGTGCGATTTATTTTGAGTGATTTTGATCTTAGTGGAAATTTTAAATTCTTCCCTCAACACTCGACAACATGAGTGCAATAAATTTAAATCGATTATTTTTTTAAAGAGTGAACCAGACAAGAAGAAGAGCATTGAAAAATATGGCGGAGAGATTCCTCTACTGAAGCAGATAATGCAGGAGTTAGAAGCATCGATGAAGTGGTTTCCACTCCCCGCTGATGAAGTTGAGGACAGTCAATCCCTTGTATTTCTTCAACTGCAATTCCCGTTTAAATTTAAATATTTTATAGATACCAAGAGTACTCATGCTGGGATTGGAGAGTCTAAAAATGATGCCAAAAGAAATGCTGCTGCTGAAGCTCTGGATTTCTTTAAATTGATTTGTATTCAAGGTGCATCAAAAGTTTACTAGTATAAGGTTCAGCTTTCATTACACAGCTATTATTTCTTCCTTTGAAAATTCTTGTGAAATACATGTAAATAAAATATGTAAGTACGTTTTAAAGTATGTATTTGTTTTTACTGGTTAATTTGCAAACTTTATAAGGTTGGAATGGAAAATCAAACAATCGTAATTGTAGATATTGAAAACTTCACTATTTAACCCTTTTGCTATGATTCTATACTGTGTCATGAAAACTGTAGAGAGAGACCATGAATGATAAACCCACCTCAAGCTAAAACTCAAGTTCAACTACCAAAATCAAACAATCCAAAGCCTTTTTCAATTGCTAACTTTCAGCTCATAGGTCAATCCTAAAGGCCTAAATAGAGTTTCATGCATCCAAAGCAAAATGAAACGATTCGATTTCATAGCTTAGCCTTGTTGATCTCTTCCCTTTTATTCATAATTCATTTTCATTCACAAGTAAAAAGATGTTTGTACAAACAAAGTGATCTGCTTCGCAATTTCGTATAGTTCATCAGTTTGTAAAGGAAAATTCCATAAAAATCGTGAAAGTAAATGAATACTTCGCATTTCGATATTTTAAATGATGATATTTTAAAATCCTTCAAACGGCGTCGAAAAAGATTATCTTTACGTATTAATCTCATCACTTGAGGACCGACGTCACTGTAAAATTTCAAAAAAAAAGAAAGTAAAACAAGAATTGCATCTTCGATCATGGAGAACTATTAAATAGGTAATTAACTTGACAGATTCCATATTCGAATGGATTTCGTTACACTTACACAAGTATTTTTTTAAAGTAATTGAATTGAACAATGGAAGTAAATTGGGCCAGGGCTAGAGATCATTCGAATAAAGTTTTATTCAACTTCAATCATGAATTCCATGAACAATTACCACAATAGAATAGAATAGATTTTGCTTTATGCATTAACAAGGAAACTAATAAATTCTTAGAAACACCACATATCTTACTGGTGATGATATGCAAAAATTTAACGCGTCAAATGTGCCATTTGTGTTCAAAAAGAGGTGTCGCACAGTGAGTGATTTTTACCATTTTCCAATACGCAAGAATGCACTTAGACGTACGTGCTTGCATTTCTTAAAAAGCGTGATATTCCTATACATCAAGACACTTCATATAAAAAAATCAGTTTCGAGATAAAGCCGAATTGGATAAATCTTTAAATCGACTCAACAACTCTGGAGTAAATCAACTCTAAAGAAGCAAAAAAAATCATATCATAAATGTAACATTTCATTTTGTTTTTTCATTGCTATGCTGGATGGACGGATGAAAGAATGTGGGGATTTACTAGAATATGGGACACAAAAAGTTGCTTTGCTTAAGGACTTACGACTTAAATACAGATGAAATGTATTTACATCTAGATCATAGAATGTTAGTCATGTAGTTTTCGCTCATGAAATAATGACTTGTTCAAGTTGGAGTAGTTCTGACTCATAAAGCTCATTTGCTAACGGAAAGTGGAAAAGGGTTGTTGTACGACAGTTGTAACATTCCAAGTAATAGTCTAGTTTCAATGGATATGTAGTAAGTATACTTATATATATATGTATGTTGAATTTCTCTCCATCTTCCAACTAGCTGCTCTTCGTCTTCCTCCTAAAAATGGGAAAATTTTGGTAGATGGATGGATGTTGGTGGTGCTCCATAATAGCTTAGGTATTTCATCTTCAGTCAGTCAGTCCGCGAGTCGTGGCTAAAAGTGAAATTTGTACGATCTAAACTAAAGAGCAAAGGAAAAAAAAGAACAAAGTAAGAGCTTCTTCTTCCCTTACATACCTATCCATCCCATTCTCCAATATTATCTATCGTGTTTCGCCTTTCTTTCTTCTCGTCCCTCTCATCTCAAATAGCCATTTTATTTCACTTTACTTCTTCCCGAGGAAAAGTAAGTGTATGTGTGTGAGTGAGAGAGAGAGAAAGGAAGAGCCAAAGGTAAAATAATAGTTCTGCCAGCAAAGTAGCTATAGAAAAAAAAGCGTCAATAAAAATAAAAGAAGGAATCAAGTCAAAGCTTTAGTGTAAGCATTCTCATTCCCATGAATAAAGATAAAATGCAACAGTCAAAGAATAAAGAAAAGTTTGACTGCGACTGAAACTTGAAGAGAGACAGAGAGAGAAAGAGAGAAAAAAGAGGCGCTTTAGCGATATACCTCAGCCGTCGAATAGTATTTCTTACCTTTTTCCATATCATCATCATCATGTCATCTTAGCAGAGGAGGCTTAGAGAGTAGTAAATAAAAAAAGATATTGTAGTTGCAGCAGCACTACATATTTGTGTGATGATGATAATGATGAAGCATGTTTCAAGTCAAGTGGTATCGTATCGCGAGTGAAACTAACTTGCCACCAACCAGAACAGAACCAGACCGACAATAATTTTTATTCTCCAGACCTTAAAACCATCTGCATCTGCTTGCTCTTCTTGCTGGCGATGCCGATGATATAAAGTCGGTGTTAGTGGTGGTCCTGGCCTGGCGAAGAAAACAAGAAACTGAGCGAGTCAAGCTTCAATGAAGTGAAAAAAATGTGATTCGTTCGAAAAAGAGAGAGCGAAAAAAAGGCAAAGGGGAAACATTTACTAGAAAATAGTAACAGTGATCGTTTAGACATCAAAGGGAAAGGAGGCAACGTGTCTGAACAAGAACATTCTTTCTTGAAAACCGTAAATATTTTCTCTCATTTCTTCCACTCACTCAATTGCTTAGGTCAATTGAGAAGAACATTGCTGCCGTTTGAAGGGGGTACAATAAACATTATACAAATTACTGTCCAGAGTTTTCCCCTTCTCTCACCCTCAAAAAAGGAGTTAATAAGATGAGATCAACAAGCGAAAAGACTAGCGCAACAGGGTCAAACATTTCTTTAGTTTGGCTTTCACTTTGTGCACGATTGCCATTAGAAGAATGAACAGAGATTTTATAATTTTCGTGTGTATCATCGTCTCATCACCACTCTCATCCGATTCATTTCTGGGGGAAACTGAGTAACTTTTTAACGACGTGTGAAACATAAAATTGAAACGTGGACGAAGAGCAGTTGGCAGAGGCAATAAAATGGGAAGTGAATAAGTATATAAAAGTAGATTTTAATGGGCCATCATTCCATTTAGGCACGGCAGATGAGAGAATTGAAACTGACTTTTAAGTGAAAATTGGCGGAGAAAAAGCAATCTTTTTCCTCTCTCTCCATTTCTCTCTACGCTACTGACTGCTAACAATGCAGAAGGCAAAAGCAAATCTAACATAAGCTACATGGGAAAGGTGGTGGTTGGTTGCTGAAAAGGATGGGGGTAATTTTGGAACAAAGGGAAGAGAAGTAAAGTAAGTGGATTGAGAAAAGGGAGAAAATAAATCCCCTTGAATCAGTGCTTGTGGCATTTGTACGCTCTCAAGATTCCCCATGAGGGACGAGATGATGTTGCCTCAGTACTCCTCTTCTGCACTTTAAAGGAACTTTCTACGTCAGACTTACCTCACCACACGCGATTTTCAGAGTTCCCTAATTTCTCTTTCATAGTTGAATATTTTACCTTTAGTAAGAAAGATCCTGTAAAACTTGTAAATCAGCAGCAGCATGACTATTTATGGAATACCTTCTAAAGACTTTGGGATATGGACAGTGATTTTGCTTGCAGCAACTGAACATTTATTCGATCATCAGAAAGAAATCGTGGACGTGGTCTTGTTAAAGTCATCATTCATCCTTCCTCCTGTCGAGACAGGATAGTTCCGAGATTACATCAGCATTTAAAACAAAATTTGTCGTTTCTTCAACTTCCCACTGTCCCCACATGATAATTACAGTACGTAGTCCTTCCCAAGTATTGTAAGCATCATAATGAATTTATTCAATTTTAACTTTATTTCCATGGCACATTTTCAAGTCTGATAGTAGGTCATCAAGATAAGATGGGCCGTCGGCATCTCACATCATCCGGAGAAACTGCAGCAAGTTCTTGCAACCCAAACGTGATAATGAGCGGGACGGCCGAAGAGGAACCCTCTCCGGCGGGGGCTATTACCACCACCGGAGACTCTGGTTCAGATGTGCTAATGCCTTCACCCACGAAATCAGTGGAAGATAACCAGCTCTCCGCTCCACCAAGCAGAGATCAGAACAGTAACAGTCCAAACCAACCGCCACGAAATATTCTTCATCTTGTTATGGTCGAGGAAGAGGGAAGGGAAACTTGGGCTAAGAAGGTCGACTTCCTTCTCTCCGTAATTGGGTTTGCTGTCGACTTGGCAAACGTTTGGCGATTTCCATACCTCTGCTACAAGAACGGCGGCGGTAAGAGAATCACATAAAATTCTTTTCACTCGATTTTATCCATCTTTAAAAATCTGAACATCCGTTTAGGAAGTGTGTGCATTTATATGGTAATTCAATTACTCGTGCATGAAAGAAAAGTTTTCCTTCAGCTTGCCCTCTTTTTACTGTTGTCTTGCTCTTTTAAACCCAAAAAATCCCATCTTTCATTTTTACTTAATTCGCCGTTTTTATTACAACCCTTCCTATTCCTCCTCCCTCATCTTTCAATCTTTAAGCGAGCAATGAATTGGGAAATTTCCCCTGAATTTGGTAAAGACTTAAAAATAATAAATGTTTTGGGCATTAGTATATGTGCGCTTCGTTGGCTCAATATTTCTCTCGTCTGTTGCCGTCTTTTTTTTCACTGATTTTACTCCTCCGTACAGCAGCATCACAAAAGACATTAGAGGTTTGGGAGATGTTTCGTGTTCAGGTACCCAGTTTTTTTTCTCGACTATTACTGTCAAAAGGGAGTTGTAAAAAAGAATGTGCAATTTATTTATTTTTTCCTCGTCCAACTCTACCGTACGTTCATATTTAACAAGCCGAGAATGTATAAAGTGAACCCTGCACTGATAATAGAAAAAACATTTCCAGGGTTTTTTTTCCTGTTCATAACACACATAGATGGAGTGTAACAAGGGAAAACGCTGACAATGAATTTAACTAAGTCATCCATCACTTACTTCGCTGACTTTTTCGTAGAGGCAATTGTGTCGAGATGGAATAGGTAATGTTCATGTTCACGTTCTTGTGAAACAACAGGCAGAAGAGGGCAAGTAAATGGGTTGAGTCGTCGCTCTATTTACATTTCCAAGTTTAACTTTGAATATCTAGAAAGATACTCAGATATGTATTTTATATCGTCTTTTTAAAGCAATTTTTAAAGAAGAATGGATTTTTGTGTGTGGGAAAAGTCGTTTCTTTTTATCATTTGCTCTGGAACAGGAGTGAACACTGAAGAGAAAATTATTTTCTGTGAACAGAAATGCATTTTACACGCTTTTTGAAATATTTCCTGCACACTTCCTCCGTTTTTGTGTGTCATTTGCTTTGCTCGCCGCAAATACGTCCTTTTTGTTTTCTCTCATGTCTTCCTCAAAAAGGGAAAAATATCGAACTGATTCATATCCTACACTACCACTGGCAACATTTTGTTAATGTTCATTATGACAAAGGAGACTGTCTCAAAAAATATGTAATTTTAGATTTTTTCCCTTTTTCTGTTCTGGCTTCATTATTCTCCCCGTCTCCATTGTGCGTAGTTTTACAGTATTATTATAATTATTTACATTTCATGGGAATGTGTCGAGTTGAACGACTCCTTCTTGTATTGGACTTGTTTCATGCGGCCAATGAGATGTTTGTTTTTTAAAAGCATTCAAATCCATTTTATATTTCGCAATTTACCGACATACACAAAGTATGTATTGTCCCGGAATTTTGCTTTGATTTTTAAACAAAAATTAATACTAAGGGACAATCTATTGAAGCGTTCGGTTTTGTTATGTTATTCTGATTTGCGTTTTCCGGATGCCCTAGGATTGTTCTTTCTTTTTTCGCATCAATATATGGAACAAAAATAATACCGGAAAAAGGAAATGAGAAACAGGTTGGGGATTCATGTGAGCTGCCATGTACACCCTACACATGTCATCATATCATGTCTTCAAATTTTTAAGGCCAAGGCTATCATCACCTGGAGTTAGCACAATCTCCGCTTTTCCTTCTGTCATACCATCTTGATCATCTTTGTTAGAAAACAATCTTGAAAAAAAAACTTTCCCTTCACTCTTCATCGCACTATTTCCCCTCCGCATCCTGTTGGGACGGATGGCTGGAACACTTGTAATACAATTTATTGTTGTGTTACATGATCATTTGATCAATCTTCCTATCACATCATCATCATCATCATCGTCGTACTGCTTGTATCTTCTATCATATCATTCCACTTTCCCCTTTCCACAGTCTTTACTACATATTATGAACATTTTTTTATTCCCTTAACTCGAATTGTCAAGATGGGAAAGTGTAGGTTTCGCGGTACAAATTCTAAGGCGTATAGTATGATTTTGATGTTCCCACCTCTCCGACCGAAACGAGAAACGACCGACATAGTACAAGACCTTTTCCCAGGAATCTCTTGGAGGCGAAATTTTTCATCACTCGATGAAAACAGAAAATGTGTTAAATTACATTTTCGTACAATGCAAAGAAATAAGCACATCATGGGTAACAAAATATAATCATTTCGTTGTGTCGATGTCGATGTTTTCTGCCCTGACGCTATGGCCTCCCCACCCTACATCAATCAGAATGAAATCGAGAGGAACGTTCAACGTTTTCAAGTGAAAAAAGAGTTTGATGTGAATCGGTCGGTGTTTACAATTTCTCGGTTCATGTTATTGTCTGGCACATGGATAGATGATGAAACTTGTTATCTCATCTCTTACTTGAACAACTATTTTTGAAAAATACACATCTGCCCATTTATCGCATTGCAAGATAAACGAGGAAAATGTCTAGGTAAAAGACACTACTTGTGAAAACAAAACTCTGGAGATATGATAAGTATGCAATACACTTCGTAAAATTTATAGATGAAAATAATATCTCACCGATTACTTCTTTGGTGAACATAATCCGTCAAATCGAAAGAAAATATTGCAAATATTTTTGAAATTGCAATGGATTTTTCCAAAATGTGCGAACCATATGCAATATACTAATATGCATAAACATACGCCTATACTTTCTCGGTATGTCATAGGAAGCGAGGAACAGAGTGATTGAATGAATTCCAAAAATTTTACATGATCCGGTCTAAGTGACTAAGCAAGTAGGGCATCGCATCACACACTTTCTTCCCTTTGATGAGCCATATCAAATGCAGCCACCAAAATCTGAAAAGATTTCATGGAAACAGTTTATCTACCTGCGTGTAAAAGCATCACACGCTTGCATTTCCAGCATTTGACAATCTATCTAATTTCTATATTTCCACCATTTTTTTGTCAAAGTTTTTGCAGTCATTTCAATAAAAATGCCATATTTCTTCAAAGTAAGCAACTCTGATTTTAAAACAGCTCCCAAATTACATATACTCCTACATAGACACAGTTCTTAGTTCCTAAAGTAAGTAGGTAGGAATTTTATTTAACTGAAAATAAGTAATGAAGATCAAAAAAATTGTAATCGTAAGTCATACCTTTAATCGAAACAATTAATTTGTGGGTTTATAAAGAATTTAGTTAGTTGAATTTTAAGCACAAATGAGTCTTACAAAAGTAAATATCAACTATATAGCTTCAATTCAATGCTAGCAATATTACCTATGCAGTAAGTTGTACATCATTAAATTGAATCACATATAAGTTCCTAAATTTGCTTTTGTTCCTGCTACAGAAGATAAACTAATGTACGTGTCTTAAACTTACTGAAGCTTACCATTTTGTGGCTGATATCTTCCAGCATTCTTATTGAACAAATTTTTTAAAAGTTTTTTAAAAATTTAGTGGCCCAAAAATTTTAGCAGTCAAAAGAGCACCAAATGAATAGCCAACTTACAATTAGTAATTCCAATTAGTATTAAGTTCCAATGTAAAATAATATTGAGTGCACTTAAATTACTTTAAGTTTAGGAATTTTATTCAAGCAATAAAAAATCAAGCAGCTCTGCTATTTTAGCAACACCTAACTCCTTGATAACTCAAAAAATTTATTTTAGCAAGTAACCGTGGCAATTTGAAGAAATGTGGTACGTTAAAACTCATAATTGTTTATTGACTTTACTGAGTAAGAAAATAGCCCTTTGGTTAGATGACAAGTTCCCAGACAGGAGTGTGCTGTCAGCCTTTAAGGGTATCCATATTAATCTTGTAATAATATTCATTTGTCCATCCATGTATGAATATGTAAAACTGCGGACAAATATTTAATGTGTCATTGGCGTACAATCCAAGTCTTATTTATTAATTCTTGCACGACATTTACTGTGATTTCAACCGAATCTTAAGATGCAACATAAAGATAGAACTATCTGTAGAACTAGAGCAGAAGAATAATACAAAAGAAATAGGCGTTGTACAAATGCACGTTGTACCTGTTGTACCCTGAGAATTTCCTCGCAAAAGTTATTTCATATCACCATTTTATCTTTAAACTTGTTAGATCCGTCTGAGAAAGAAAAATAATATATCGCATTTCCCCTTAATACCTCTGCAATTTCTAGTATAAATCAAATTTCTGTGACAGTCTTTTATAATCATGATATTAGGGTGCTGGTTGGTTGTCGACTTTTGTTAGGCATATGTTATAAATGTTATGATGTGCATTAATAATACTCGTAGCGAAAGTCCTTGAAACCAAAAAGAAAGGAAGGAATCCCTCCATCCATTTTCAGTAATTTCCCGTTTTTATTTTCGCAAAGAATACGAATCATTTTTTTTCTTTTCTCCAGTCCAGGATGAGAATGGAGAAGGAGAAAAAAGAAAAGGAAAAGAAAGGACTCAAAGGGGACGTTGAGTAGATATAGCAAGATAGATAAGGTTAAAATGTTAATAGCAATCGAATTGAATGCTTTTCTTCGACTGGTAAGCTCCCTCCTGCTGCCATTTCAATATTATCATCTTTTCCATATCAAATCATCAATATGATCATCGTCATCATCGCTTTTTCTCCTTCCTTTCTCAACGTTGTTGAACAAAACGTCTAGTGAGCGTAACATGTTGCTATTTTCTCGAAACCTCTATGAATTCATGTTCTACTATCGAAGGGAAGTGATTTAGGGGAAGATCTGATTCAACTTCGTCGATTCTTGTGGAGCTCTACGTAATAATTGGGTTTACATGTGTATATGTGCCAGACAAAGGAGTTTACGGAAGTACTACTTATACATACTTTCTCATGGTTATTTTGAGTCATGAAAATATCGTACTCAGGTACTTACCATACAATGCGTCATGTCATCAGTGGTTAGATAACATTAAATAAGTAAAGCTAAATAAATTGCTCTATGACTTCAATATATAATTTCCAATGTGTTTTCAGGTGCTTTTCTCATTCCTTACGTGATCATGTTGTTTGTGGGTGGAATACCGTTATTTTACATGGAACTTGCCCTTGGACAATACAACCGTAAAGGGGCCATCACTTGTTGGGGACGACTTGTTCCGCTTCTCAAAGGTACGTTAAAACCATTCCTTTCCATTCTCCATTCCATTCTAGCATTATCATACTATCCAATAGTTTTTACACTTTTACTGTTCCACTAAAATAACCCAAGTCAACACATGTTAAAACCATAACGTCTCGATCTTTAAGCAGCATTAACTTTTGCCACCTAAGGCAGACTGTGACTGGTTCTTTGCTGCGTGAACTAGACGATGTAGTTAAGTTATTTAGAAAGTCGAGTAAAACAAACTTTAATTAGCAACTATGAAAACAACTCTCTTACAAAAGTCGCCAGTATGTCTAGGCAAATAGGCTGGGTAATGAGATGATCACAAAGGAGCAATGTAAATGTGTACTTTTTGCTATTATCATTTAATTTCATTAGCCCCATGCCTACATCTTTAATAGGACCATCCTTAGTGCCTTGTCATCATCACCCGACGACTCGCGTGTCCTACCTTATTGCCTCTCTTTTTATGTTTAAGTGTATTAGCTCCTCACTCTCTGTGATTACACATTGACAACACCAATGCAATGATGTGATGATGCACGCGTCCTAGAGAGCTTGAAAGGACCATAAAAGTGAAGATCCGAGACAAAAAGCAAAAAAAAGCATGGGCATCCCAAACTTTGGAAATGAGAGAGAAAATCAAAGCAAGCTAGAAACTGTTCATGTTGCAAAGAATTTCATTGCTCTAGTTTATTTCGCACTAAACAAAAGGTTATTTTTGTGATCACGTTATTCACGATCGATAGCTTGAAAGGACAGAACATAAACTTGTGTTTTAAAACACTTTTGAGGATTTCGTTTTTAAAATTTGTCTCAGGTCTCTTACAGATGTAGTGGCTATGATCTCTACTGCCCGAATTATCTTTTACTTTTGCGTTGATTATTTGTTCAGATATTATATTAAGAATTAAGTATGAAATTGAGAAATTTTAGTATGCTACATCCCACTCACACAAGAATTACTAAAGTATTTGGGCAATTTTAAGTATTTCAGTAATTCTTAACTTCTTTACTGGGCGATTTGTTTGGCTGGGTAGCTTGCTTGCAAAAATCGTCTAACTCGTCTGTAATTTTTACTCACATACATACATAGTACACCCTTAGCCAATAATAAATTCGAACCTGAGTTGTATTGCTAATACTTTGTTTTTAAAGAGTTAAAGGCAAAATATATATTGATTTTTTACATCTAACAACAAAGTTGAAGTCTCTTGAGCAAGCAACGTATGAGAAATCACAACAAAAGTAAATTGCATAATTAAGTTGTAAATGTAAATGCGTTTGCTCCAACTTTGCTAATCTAGTGAGTCTATGCACCTATACATCATAAAATCGGGAAAATTGATCGCAAAATACTGTAGGCAAATGTTGAACAGAAACTGAATGCTTTGAAATATTGTGCAGAGTTTCAATTTATAATATTCTGGTGGCTTAATTGATTTATTTTTCATTTATTAATTCTATTCCAAACGTTTATGCAATGTTGGAAACGATATTATGTCACATTTAAACAGAATTCATCAGCATTCAAATTTTATTATGATTAATGTTGGTGATATAATTTGTCATCAATATGGTTTTACCTTACACGAGATAACGTAATACTTGTAAATAAAACCGTGGTAGTTTAGATTGGTAGTACGATACTATGGACTTTCAGGCAAAAAATATTGCAAGTGTTATAGCATAAACCAAGGTCATAAAAATCAGCAAATGCCGCTGTTTATATTTGCTCTTCAAGCCTGGAACGCCAAAGAAACTTTATTACATAGATCTGCCATCAGCGGGGTATTACTTTTGATGTGTCCGTCTGCTGTCTGTCTGATCGATTACGTTCGAAAGGAATCATCGATTTGAAACACAGGTTTTTTGGTATACTCAAGAAGAAAAACATATAATTTTACAGCAATTTAGGTAAACTAATGATTTTTTTTACATTGGACATAAGACTTTTACAAAATCGAAAGTTCTTGAAAAACTGATATGATGGTGAGCAAAGTTGTCACTTCAAAATTGAATTCTTTTAACTGTAGCGCTACACACACGTTTCCTTTCTAAGATCAACTTTTTGGTTTTTACTGGGATTATGCAGATACGATCAACGGTTCTTTTATGATAATAATAAGGGTTGTCCTTTTAGGAATTCCCTGCAATTGCAATACAACATTATACGAATATTTTTTTACAGTTCTTTTGTCAATTCTTTATTGAACCAGCTCCAGCTACGTAACTATAGCTTTTATCATCTTTATGCACTAACAATATATCATTAACCATTTCATCTTTGTTTTGATCTAACTATGTCACCAATGCAATATAGTTCGAGATAAGTACATTTGGTTTGCACTGAACGGACTGTTTATCAAGAAATGTAAGGGAATTTATTCAGTCATCTACTAACGACAGCTCTTAGTAGTTACGTGAACAATTAGCGAAAACGTTTGGAAATAAATGGCCAATAACATCACATCATTATGATCATCTCGTCGTTCCGCCGAATCTTCTTGCTCATAGGCCTTGTGCTATTCCATAAATATGCTTTCAACACAAGAAATATCTTATATGCTTTGTAAATATATTTTTAAAGGGCCAAGTAAATTGATACACCTCTCAATCAAGCAGAAGAAATTGCTGGTCTAGAAATTATGTGGTAGAAAGAAACGAGTAAGTAAAGATAGATGGATGGATGGTTAGATGGTTGGTTGACTAGCTGACTGCTTAAGTACATGCATTTTTCCTGGCTGTTATAGTGGGCAATAAGTGTAACCAGTCTTCGACTCCTTCTGCCATTCTCTAAAAGTCTTCAGTAATAATGGCCCGTATACTAGTTCTTCCAAAAAGACATTCATCTTGCCGGAAACAGGAAGCACTAGTCTTTCTCCTCTTGATGGCTTCATGTAACTCTTTCTCTCATTCTTTCTGCAAGTGAGGAAGAAAAAAAGTGATCTCTTTTACTTCTACTCTTTTCAATTACACTTTCCTATTCTCGTTTTTTTCTTCTAAAATACCTATAATGCGTTGTGATGGGATGATGCTTTCGCATTGAAAAGACATAACCTGTGCTTAAGCCAGGGAAGCGCCAACCACTACATTCCACCCCTCCATCATCATCTCTTATGGAGAGTGCTTAAAAACTTATTGTCAAAGTGTTGACATGAGCTTCTCAGAAATGATGTTAAGTAGAAGTGGAATCAGTGGAAAAAGAATGCAGTTGAGTCAATAGTAACACTCTAAATACCATAGAAGTTCTCGAGGACTACACACTTCAATTCGCGATGACATTCTGATAGATGAAGTTGTTGAAGAACATCTACGAAGGAAAACATTTTTATCTATCACCAAAGTGTAAATTTATTAGAACGCAGACAAAAGCAGAAAAATGTATGCTCTACTTGATTTTCTCTTTTGTACCACTTTTTGTATCTAGGCGTTGCTTTCTCTCATTTCATAATTTGTTCTTACATTATTAATGAGCCAGTTCAATTTCACCTGAAAAGAATTGGAAATGTGCGTATTTTTTGTATCTGTCCCGTAAAATCTATTTTGAAATTTGATCAAGATCAATGTCGATTGTAGACGTTAATGATGAGCTAGCTATTTAAAAGGCCGAGTTAAAAAATATAAATGATCTGGTTATTGATGGGAACGGGTTAAGCTTATAATGAAAAATTGGAACGTTGACAAAGATTTTTTAAAAAGAGTATTGGATCTCCATTTTTCTTTTAGGTGTTGGTTACACAGTTGCACTTATTGCATTTTACGTTGACTTCTACTACAACGTGATCATCGCATGGGCTCTCCGGTACTTCATAGCCTCTTTTACCACAACCCTCCCTTGGAGTAATTGTAACAACGAATGGAATACGCCGTTATGCAGTGAAATTAAGGTTAAAAAATATAAAGTCATTCTTTTATAATGCCTCGCTTCATTAATAAGATTGGCTTGTGCAAACCAATGATTTCAATTGTTTTAGCTGGGCTAGCTTTGGCTTGCTTGAAAAAAGTAACTCTGCAACTCCTTCGAACAATAAAAAAGATGAAATTAGATTTCATATTCCCTCCCGAGTTTTGAACAATATGTCCTGATGTTTAAAAGAAAACAATCAAAGCTATTATTATTGTTCTCTGTTCAAACGAGTGCATACTTAGTACACGCTATTCTCCTAATTGCCATTTTAGGTTGACCTGAATTCCAATACGGACAATGAAACTTATGACGGGGGACAAATGAACGACACGGACGGGAATGAACTTACCTTGGAAAACTACACGACACCTGGCGATGAATACTTTTAGTAGGAATCCAAAAGAGAAACATTCATAGAATAATACTTAACAAAATCTAACATGATTTCTCTCTCATAAATTTTCACAGTCGATTCATACTTGAAGTCCACGAGAGCAATGGACTTGAGGATCTCGGCAAAATCAAATTGGACCTAGCACTTTGTCTCTTAGCTGTGTACGTAATTTGCTATTTCAGCTTGTGGAAAGGTATTTCGACTTCGGGAAAGGTAACTTCTCTTTAATCTACGATACTGTATTGCATTCGGATTCTAAATGAAAGTAAAACTTCATCTGGTTTTTTTCTTAACAGGTTGTCTGGTTTACGGCCTTGTTTCCATATTTCGTGCTTTCGATTTTGTTGATTCGCGGGGTCACATTGCCTGGAGCATACGAAGGAATGAAGTACTATCTTCAACCTGACTTCAACAAAATCGGTGATGCTGAGGTGAGCAAGCTTGACACTTATTTTTTTTTCAGAAATATACATCATGTTACGTATGTAATTGTACGCCTGCATATATCCATTGAAATTTATTCCACGTGCGGCATGAAAGTGGAAATGATTTAATATTTTTTACATTTCCCCTTTCCACGTTTTGATTTATTGGGGAAACGTTTCTGGCGTTTTTATACTTATTCCATTTTTTCTATGTACGTCTTGGTGACTCGTATATAATAATAAGATTCCTACAAGATGCATTTCTTGTGTGACCATTCGTCATTCATTAGTAGTGGAAAAGAATGGGTCCATGTCCGGGTTCATTTCCGTCCAACACGAGGACATTTGGGCCTCGTATAAATATAACATTCTTTTTCTTTTTAAATATACTCATATATACTATTAGGCGAGTTAATAAACATAATAGACAACACTAAGGTAGGTATCTATCAATTGTAGTGGTAGTTTCTCGTAGTAACACGTCCAAAGTTTTTCCTCTGAACATGAGCACGAGTAATTTTTCTGTCCACTGCGTATTAACTGCAGTATAACCAGTAAAGAAAGAAGAACTGTGAACAATATAAAAAAGCAAAGAGTGCAAAGAGGGATGGGGTTGGTTAAGCAGATTTCAAGCAGAGCTTTGCAGAACGACAGGGTAGTAAAATGAACTAGTGCTTGAATGTTGGCAATGCCTGCATCTACCATCTCGTTGACTTTTGCTTGGAGAGGAAAGCATGATGATCATGATCGTGCCTCCACTGGAAAAAAGGAATCGAACATCTTACGGATGTCTAATGGAGATTTCATGTTTTACTTGCTTCTTGAGTGCGATGAGAATGACTGATGACCTCCTCGTTTCATTCCGCCCAGTTTAAGGAGAGTGTTTTGGATTTAAGCTGTATAATTTTCTTATTATTATTAGTCAACCATGCTAAGATGGAGAATTCGCAGGACGACTACCACCTATTATTACCTTCAACAGTAGCTTTTTATTCGCGTTAGAATCCATGTTTTCAATTTATTTATTCCTGGCCTCATTCCATTCCATTATTCACCGGAAATTTATTGTGTGTGAAAGATGCTGAATGAAATGAAAAAGAAGTTTGCTTTGAATAAAAATTGGTGGAACACTTGCATCAGTGAGTAATTTAGAAATCAAGAGGATTAATTTTTTCCCCTCTCTGAATAGATGAACTAGGTTGAGGGTTGCATATCACTCAATTTGCACTGAACGGAAATTCTTTTAAATTTTTTTTTCAGGTTTGGGTCGATGCCGCAACACAGGTATTTTTCTCATTGGGTCCGGGATTCGGCGTTTTATTGGCATTTGCATCCTACAACAAATTCCATAACAACGTGTACAAGTAAGTGTACAAGTATTGAGTCCAGTGTATGTATTTTGATGTTGATAGAGATATTTGTAAAGTGCACGAGACCATGATTTTCCATTTTTTCCTCAGGGACGCACTTCTAACAAGTTGCATCAATTCTGCAACAAGTTTTGTTGCTGGATTTGTTGTCTTCTCTGTCCTTGGGTACATGTCTTACAAAAGTGGGAAGCCGATTGAGGTAAAGCAATTCAGATTTTTATTGCATTCATATTTCTAATTCAAATCCAATTTTGAATGGAATGCTTTGAAGAATGGAATGCTTTTTGTAGCACAGCAATGGCGGTTGTTCAATGTTATTTTGTAGATATGGAAGGCATCCAATGCTCATCATCCATTCATGACATAATGCTCACTTCATAAGTATTTATGACTATATTGTAATTTTGATTTTTGATCGGGAAAACTATCAATATTTTTCGGGGTCTGTGTTTGCATTTCTCTCTCCGTACCAAGGGAAAATGAAAAATAAAGTTTTTTCAAAAGTGGAACGTAAGGAAGCCGCAAGTCCTGTGTGAGATTGCCCCAGACCAGAAACCAGACCTGTCGGTCATTCCTCTAAAAGCCCCTCAAGCTGCAAAAAAATACTGGTGAAAATAATTGTGCGTGCTTCTGAGAAGAACGCGAAAAATGCAACGTATTCCTTTTCTGAGAGAAACAAGGGCTCTTTGTAGTCCAACCATGTAAAAAAGAAACCTCTCCTCTATGCCACACTAGTCAATCCAAACGAATGAGGTCCGCTTTCAAAAAGAAAGGCTTTTTCGCTCACTCAAGAAATTCAATTATTCCCCTAGAGTAAACAAATGAGAGCTAGTAGAACCCGTCATAGTATTCATTCCTTCGTCCTATGTAGCTATTGAAAAGACCGAAGATATGAAGATAAGAGTAGTCTGTTTCAATTTACCATACCACAGGCATCCACATCATCGACATCATCCCTTCCAAAATAATAGAAGTAAATAGATGAAAGCGTGTGTGTGTGACTTATCTACACATTTCTTTGTCTTCCTGCTGCACTTGCACTATTTATGTATTTGTCTTGTTTGAACATGAAGAGGGCTCATCTTCAAAATCTAAACGGTTCGAATAGGCATGATCACTTAAATGAGACGCCAGTAAGTGAACATTGGAAATTGAAAATCTAAAATAGCGGGCGAGGAAATTTGCTGACACATTGTGCTGGAGGAATGGAAAAGACGAGCTCTTTCCTTTGGTTGTTATGCTTATGGTACAAAAAACATGTGTGCCGTTTCTTGACACTCCACTCAATTTTTCAAGTTCTTTACTTGTTACGTCAATTATTCCATCATTTCATGTCACATCTAAGTACGTTCCTGGGATTCATCATTTCTTCATTACGTTTTCATGTCATTGTCATCTAGAAGTGTAAAACCAATCACAATCACTGCTAATTTCACTGCACATGCTCAAAGAATAAAGGTCATTCGAACTTGCACTGTTTGTTAAGTTGTTGTATCAAGTATGATTTGTAAATAAAGTAAAAATGTAATTTTGCAAAATGTGCTTTTTTTACTTGCTATTCAGATCAAGCAGAAGTTTGTGTTTTTGCTTTTCCTGAATTAGACCGCTCCACGTTTTATTTTAGATGACTCATAGAATCAAGACCCATGGTTTTGTTGTGAACAAAATTAATTAATTTTTTAAAACATTTAATAAGTTCGTGTCTGAATCTACATTGTTGCATCATAATGGCTTTACTTGTTCGTTTGCATGAAAGTCGCATCATTTCATTCCCAGAAAACATCATTAGCAAATTCGTTGAAAGTTCTGTGGAGCCTTTAAATAAATTTGTTGTTTTCAGCATTTTTTCTAGTACATTCTTGTCAGCTCATATTAGTATAAGTATTTAAATCTGTCCAATCAAGCATATGTAGACTAGGATTTGAAGAGAATAGATGAGTGCATAAATTGGGAGTGGGAATGCGATTGACCTTTATATGTGTCTCGCTCGATTCCGATTCCAGATAATGGGAAAGTGAAAAATAAAAAAAACAAGTTATGTAATTCATGATCAACATCGAAATTCCAGTGAAATGAAAAAAGAAAAACATTTTGAGCTATACACATCATCGAGCTGCCCGTGTATCAAACTCAAAAGCAGCACCTTCGTTAATCTAATTCTCATTTTGCACAGATCCCTTTAAATGTCATCATCATCCAATTCTTACATTACATAAATTCTTAATTCAAGAGCATAACATCGCTTTAACACTTTAAACAACGATAATTTATTTAAACTGTTTTATTTTGTTTCGGTCACACCGAGTAACAGTGTTCAATAATTTTAATATATGTATTTATGTATATGTAATTATGTTGTGATAATGTGACAGGATGTGGCACAAGAAGGACCTGGACTGGTCTTTGTCGTGTATCCTGAAGCGATATCTACCATGCCGTACTCTACTTTCTGGGCATTATGTTTCTTCATGATGTTACTGACTTTGGGATTGGATAGCTCAGTAAGATTTTAAAAATCCTTAAAAATCGTCTGTATTTTTACATATATTAGCAAATATGCTTAAGTATAAAATTCCCGTACTATGTAGTGATGTCGACATAACTACATAGTATATGAATATAAATTTTAGACTATGACATTGTCGCATTTTTTATATTTATGTAGTTTGAAACTGCCTTCGTTATTTTGAGGAAATCTTCGTGAAAATGACAGCTCACGTCTATCGCGTACGACACGGGAATTTTAGATAAGTAGTGAAGGACGTTCGAAGTTTTTTCTTCTTTGTTTTGTCCTTACGCGCACACACAAAACCAAAATTGATTTCAATGCCAGCTCTTTTGTGATGGTATCAGTCTACTCTGATTTCGAAAGAAATGCGATGATGTCTTGGCATCAGCCAGTGTTAGGGTGATAATATGATCTTTCACTCTTTCTTCTTAAATGTTTATTTTTTATGTCCGATCTTTTGAAAACGAGAACTAACAAGAGCGCAACGAGCTCTTCTATACTTTGGTAATGGATAATGATGATTTTTCTGACATGACGTGTGTATGCAATACAATACATCCTTCCATTATAATTCTCATGGTCTAATATTTCTCAATCTCATGCCGTTTCACCTAACTAAATTATCCACATTTCCGTGTCAAAAAAGATCCTGTTTTTAAGAGAACTCAAATCCTTTCATTTTCATTTTTATGGATTTCTCATGTTAATCATCCTTTTTCCGCTTTTCATTATTTACCAGCTGTTTCTCACCAAATCCCATTTTCATTTGACATTTAAGACGCGCTTCCAATTTCATTTGAGCTTTTCTTACGACAGGAATCGACCGATTTAGTGCAGACATCAGGGAAATGATGGGGTTCTACCCGGGCATTTATTGGCGGGTCTGCTGGCGATTCATTGCACCCTTGTTCATCTTGGTAATAAAAACAAATGCGTTTCTTATTTGAACAAAAGGAAATTTCCGATTCGTTTCTTGCGTTTACTTACGTAAATAGATCAAAGTTCAGATGGTTTTTTATGCATCTTCTTAATCTTGTTCCTTTTCAGTTTATTATCGTTTTTGACCTTGCAACGATAGCGAGTAGTAAGCCTATGGTTATTCAGGGCTATCAGTACAAGGAATGGGCAGTGATTCTGGGCTGGTGCATTACCATGTCAAGTATTGCATGGATTCCGGGAATGGCTATCTACAAATTCGCCACAACAAAGGGAACATTTCGTCAGGTAATAAAACTTTGGTGATTTCAAACTCATTACAGACATCAGTTTTTATTTTTGAAAAAAAAATCATATTTTCAGCGTATAAGAATACTGACAACCCCATGGAGAGATCAAGTTCAGCAACTACATTCTCTGAACGGTATTCAAGCGGAGAGGACGCAAGTAAAGAGTAACATCAAAGGGGAAGCTGTGTAAAAACAAAAATCTTTGTTTTCACAACAACATCAACACAGTTCTAAATTATTTATATCTAGTCATTACTTGAGCATTCAATATAAACAAATTTTCGCTGTTGAATTTAACGCAAAGTTTCAAGGAGAATGAGTCAGTTTTACTATTTTACCATCTCTTTAGTACCTATTTAATTTCTTGAGCAGATGCAAAAATGCTTTGACATAACATAATATTCTTGCAATTGTATATTACAGCCGTATTGTGTGCATGTCTCAAGAATTATGGAACAGGAGCAAAATACTGCATGAAAAGAACCCAGTTTTAAGCTACTCATGATGACAGCAACCAGTTAAGACATAGTAACAGACTATTCACATACCATGCGTATGAGTAACTTATTTTCGGATCGTTGTATCCAGTTTCCCATGCATAAAATTTGATTCGACATTTAGGAAATCTAAAACTTTTCATTAGATTACATTATGTTTTGCCAATGCAGCATTTTAGGGTACAAATGTAATATTAAAACTAACAACGATTCAACCAAAACCACAAGGAGTTAGCCGAAATATTGAATTTTTTTAGATAATCTTCAATCATAATGAATGCAATTAGCTAAATGATAAGTATTATCAATAGAATATGACCACAGGAAAATTACTTAAGCTTTGGAATTAATGTTAACTACCGTACTGTTCTATTGAAGAAAAATGATGAAGAACAAAAAGGTATATACACAGTTAAATTAAAATTGAATATAATTTATCACAAAAAATATACTATTAACAATATTAGTAACATTCAATAAGTAAAAATTAAAAAAAGAAGTAGTCGTCGAGAAGGAAAATTTATCTGCTGACTTTTAGCAATATCTTGTAAATAATGACAATTTATGTGTAAATGACTGCAATTTTGTCATTCAAATATGCAAAAGTGGAATATGCAGTCGTAGTATCTGATAATGGTAGACATGATTTAAGATTTCTACAGAATAATCCATTGATGTATATAGCCCATTATGAATCAACCAACCACATTTAAGTAATTAAATCATTACAAAATATTTCCAAGTATGTTGTTAGCACAGGTATTTTGCATTGAGTTTGTTTGAGTTTCCTTTGACCCAAACGATCATGATCATCGTGGGACCAAAACATTCAAGTTAATTTACTCCGTTGTGAATCATAGAGTTCATCATGCAGGTTTTATTTTATTAAGTATTTTTGTTCATTGTTCAGACTTGATTTGGAAAGAATAAAAAGAAAGTCATTTCAAAACATTTTACCTAGAAATATCCGCAAAAAATTGTGACACCGTAAATCCTCAGTACTGGAGATTAAATTGTACTCCAGAATTCAAATAAAATGTAACGTTTAATTTTAAAACTATGTAAATAAAAAGTATATCGTGGGCATGTAGTGTAGAATCTATATCAATTTAAGCTACTCTGATTTACAATTAAATGTCCAAGAAAATGTAATAACATAAAGAAAATCTCTTTGGTGCTTCACTCAAAACATTTAGATTATTCGGAATTTCAGTAAAAGGTATGCGTTATTGAACAAATGAAATGACGATGGTTAGTGGTTATATATTATGTAATAGTCTTGTATGTTGCTGAACGATGCACACAAGGTTTAGCTTAACCTGATTTAGTTTGCCCGTAGTAATCAAATCACTATATTTGTATTGTCTATAATTTTGCAGAATTTCTCTTTTAGTTGACCTGAAGTAAGAAATCTTCTGTAGTAAAAAAAATGAGAGTTGCTACCACCAACGTCTGTGGGAAACGCAGCCAGAAACCTCTTTCAGACGGGTAGTACGGAAGCTTACCACAGAAGATTACAAGCAATGTTTGCAGACAAAGGTTTGAATACATTGGAATTGAGTGAAGATAGCAGCCAGATCTTTGCTCTAAACATTTGACCTTTGCCTACAACACTTTAAAAAGAGCACCTTGGACTTTGTCCTTTTATCCCCACGCTTGACTTCTACCTAGTCATATGTCAAGTCAAACTACAAAACTACTACTACATTGCTAGTTAAGCTAGTTTTAACAAAAGCATGCATGTATGTCATTCATTTTCAAATATTTACGCTAGGAAATCAATTTTATGAATAAGTCGAAGAGAACTACATACCTAAATCTGGAAAATGTTGGTATACATTTTACATTAGTGTTGGTTGACATCTTTTTTCTTACCGTTACAATATATAATGTACACGGCTTGGATGCTATAATGAGAACTGTAAACGCATGGCTGTATTCCAATCTCGTGATTGTTTAATAAAATTAAAACTTAATCATAAACTACTATTAATACAAATTTGGCTATCATTTTCCAACGTCAGGATTTTTCGATCTTGTGGTGGGAGGCCCCTTACGAGATTTTTATTGTCATTGTTTCATGATATAATATAATCAATCAATATTGTGTTTCAAAAAAAGATTACGTTTGTCTCGTGCGTGCTTGTGAAATGAGGTTGTTATCGTGAAAGCTGGGCCGGGAGTTGCTTAACACTGTTGCTGCTAAGATCCGAAAGAGAAATGACATTCCTGGCCTCCTCCGCCGCGCCGACTTCTCTTTCTTTAGTCGGTATGCTGATATTATGTGGATCGCCCACCTCATCATAGTGCATCATAGCATCACTTTGACGAAAAATAGCATAGACGAAAAATCACTGCACTCATTGAAGTCATGAGTTATCCAACCAATCATTCTATGACTATGTACGGCAATATGATTTAAGTCACTTGCAAAATGGAAAGGTGCATTGAAAACGACTGAACGCGCAGTGTAATTATGCATGCATATTTTCACAGCACAGGAGCAAAGGCAATTCTGAAAAATGTGCAACTTATTCTTAGCAAGAAAGAAATCGAATCATAACAAGTTTTTTTCTTCCTCTGAAAAATGCTTGATTGAAATTCCTCCTATTCTTTTCCTATGCAATAAAATAATGCAACGTGCAACGTAAACTTTACCTTCTCAGCCTTCAAGCTAGTGAATGAGTGAAGCCACAAGAGTTCCGGTACCAAACCTACTTAAAAAAGGAGTTGGTTAGTGGAGCAAGCAGGTCCTTGACCTACGAAATACTGGCTGGGTCTTCGAGATTTTTTCTTTCCTTTTTATGAACTTACATTTTTGCATATTTCTTCGAAAAAAATGTACACCATTTATTTCTATTTGTGTAGCACGTCTGTATGTCTGTATTCTATGCAACGCAGGTAGGAGATTTGCACGGTACTATACAAACGTGAGAACATACGCTTTGCCTTTTTTTTATAAAATAATAGCAGAGCAATAATCCACCTAAAATCATCACTATTGTTATCATCGTATATTCATCATTATCATTCTTGCATTTTATTTTTTAAGTATATTTCTACGGAGCACATACACATATGCATCAGTGTAAGGTTCGAAATGCATTTAGTCTCATCCTCATCATAATCATCTTCATCAAATGGTTGCTTTTTTGCGAAGCGGATGTTATTTCAGATGCATTTCCCACACGTAGAAGAGGAATGCGGTAGCGCATCATTATTATTACTATTATCATCATCTTAATCCAAATCTTGTGTGAGAAAGAGAACACCATTTTTTATCAATGAAAAGCCAATGCATTCATTCATTCGACTTATTGTTGTCGCAACTTATAGTTTTCCCATCTTTGTATCGCAACTCACCTTTACAAAGAAATTTGAAATATACCTACATTGCGATAGCATACATTCCAAATTCGTACATTTGCAATCATTTTTTTAGCCTAGGCGCCTTTTAAATGATGAAATCTTTTTTAAAAAAAAACCTAACGAAGCAAGAGAATGACTAAAAAAGAACTGGTATCGCAAATGGTATGTTGGCTCATCGGCATTATAAAAAGAGTGGACGACGGTACGTCTGCCGGTGGCGTAATGTCGACAACAAGCAACTTTATTTATTTATCCAATACAAAATTTATATCGGGCAGTGGTGCTCCACCATACCGAAGGTCAGTGAATTCTGGAGATCGTCTAGGAAAGGGAAAGAAAAACTTCTAGAAATGAAGAGGAATTCATTTTATTTACACGCTTTCTTTTCATGACTTACATAAATGCATTTGAATGTCAAATCAAGCGCAATGCGTGCCCGCCCGTCTCTTTTATTGCACATGTGTAATTGCTAGTGTTCATGTATTAATTGATTGGTAAACTGTCGTGCAACCATGCACCTGCAAATATATACTTAAATTGAGAACCTTCAAAGCAATGAAACAACCTTGAATTCCTTATCATCAATAAAAATGCCTTCATATTGAAACAAGTTTTATTGGCATTGGCATATACACAACGAGGAATGCACTTCATAAGTGACGTGAATCCGGTTCTTTAAGAATGCAACTTAACTTACCTACCTAAAAGCAATAGCTTAACAGTAGACAATCTATTTTTTAAAGCGGAAAAGGCATGCATGTAAGCATCATCGTTTTAAATTTTGGGAACGAAGACATTTTGTAGGCATTTGTTCGAGCCGAGACCAGGCAGACACTGGCAGACAATGCAATGGATGAGTAACGTTTTGTTTGGGTGTCATAGTATATAACTCATGGTGCAGGTGCAACTTCGAGCACATGTAAGGACGAAAAATTAAACATTTCTGCTTTATTTAAAAGTTTTTAGCTCATCCCATCACGCATTCGGAGAAAAGAAATGTTACTTTCCTCTGGTCAATTAAATTTAATAATTTTTGCTTGCAATTATAATGAACTGCAACCTGGAAGATAAGATCGACTTTCTCCCAATTTCCTTCGACAGTCTCCACCTCCGCCACCTACTCAGCAACCGCCTTGCCTAAGCAAAACCCGGAAGTTGCCAAATTAAAGGTGACTATATATTACATACTGCAGTCCCACATGTGTTTTTATTAAAAATCTAGTTATAAGTGATTAGCGGATTGCGGTAGGCTCTACTATTTTAACGATGGTGGTGTGTCTGTGATAGTGATGATAATGACGATGATCATTCAAAATCGACTTTACTTTGATATGAGGAGGATGAGTAAGGTAAGGTAAGAGCATCAAAGCTAGTAGGTAAAGACATGCATAACAATGTAAAAAATACTCACTTGACTATAGCCACTGCTTTTTTTCTCTCTCTCTCTTTTGGTATCGTAGACAAAAAGACAATGAAAAACTTGTAAAATTCTGGTTTTATTTAGCGTTTCGATGGACGGATGTACGTTATGAACATATTGTTGCATACCTAGATGAGGTGAAATTGCAAGGTGATGGTGGTGTGCGGTGGCGGCAGTGATGATAGTAGTGTGCAATGGCAATGATGATTGTTTGTGGTGTCTTCATAAGACTTCTGCTTTGATTGTATTGTCCTCATTCTTGATTTTGTCGAAGGAATTCACATCCTGGACTGGAGTCTTCTCTTTCAGGTTATTGGCGTTTTTGTTGCTTTAACTTCTACTCTAAAATGCAATATCTGACCTTGCTCTTCTTTTGTCAGTTTTGCGAACAAAAAATATTGAAAGTCTACACGATGATGATCATGATTATACATACATCAGTACCTGTAATCAGCATCATATCAAACCGCTCGGCAATTCTTTCTTGTTTTTTTTTGTGTTGCGTGCACTCACCAAAAAAGTGACACAGTCACCACCATACACATCATTACATCCTTCCTTATTATCTTTTTTTTTTCGAAAATGTTCAGAATTTTTATTCGTGTTCTTAGGTATCTTAACTTTTGTATTGTTTTACAGATTTACATTTCTTAAAATACAATTAAGCTTCCAGAACCAACCTTTAAAGTAATGTAGTAAAATTGACGACTTCCTTAGTGCTAGTAGATCAAACGTCATTCTTATCATCGATTTGATTTACTACAGTGTTCTTCCTTTAGCAAGTCTGAGATAATCAGATTTAAAAAGTTTTAATGCTAACGTATGGAACAATCCTATGAGGATCGTACCAATCTTCTACGTAAGCCGTAGAAATAATTAAGTAATCAACCAGACTATTTTATGAAATTCAGATTTGTTCGCATTCCCATAAAAGCACATAATAATATTCATTCACAGTCGTTAAAAATAGTCTTCATTATGCACCCATTCAAAGGAAATCTAAAATATACTTCAAAGATGGGATGCAGATGGTTGATCAGCAAAGCATGAATTCCTTTTTATTTTCTAGACATGAGGGCAACGAAACTTTGAAACAAATTTGCTCCAGCCTTTTTGCTTGGCCTGTGTGGAGGTTTCTGTACAATACAATCGAATGCCAAAAAAGGCAGAAATGAATGTCATAGTCAACTGCACTCAATTTTTAGACAGCATGAATGTACTTATAAAGTAGGTATGTATGTTTTTTTTGTTTCTCATGTTAATTAACAAAATTTCATGTTCCATGTTTCACCGATACCGAGAATGAAGACATAAAAGTATATAAATCATGTTAAGCAAGCAGTGAAATAAAAATGAGGATTACTTGAAATAAGTATAGAAATTGATTTGAGGATCACATGCATACGTATATTTTCTAAGGTTTACCTGCTCCACTCTAATCATAGATTACATAAATAAAATATGAAATCAAAGATTGGCTTGCCAGTAATATTCTCTAACTTAATTGAAAAAATGTTCACCAGGGTAATAAAACAGAAAACCAAGTGGTCATTAAAAATGTTTAAACAATTTGGGGAGGGAAAATTTTTTAATTATGAAACAAGAGCAGTAAGTTCATTAGAAATGTACTTGAGCCATCATAATATTGTGTTGCATAAAAATGTTGTTTCAATAAAGGATATGTAATAAATTTTACAAATTTTCTCGCAATGTGATTTTACGGAGATTTTTTTGCTGTATTTGTTCGTCTAATAATAGCGATAATTTGTGTTTATGTACTGGTGTAATGGGTTGGCGAGCATATATACGGATTTTTATGAATGAAATAAGTGTATACATTTTATCTTAAAAATAATTCCATTTCTTCTGTTCTCGGTAGTCGTGATATGAATGAACGTTGTTTGTAGTAGAAAAAATGTGTTGAATGGATGGAAGAGTTAAAAAAGGAAAAATATGATTTGAGTTGCATAAAATAAAAAGTGAATGAAATGAGGGAGTTGAGTGAGTAAAGCCTTTAGAGTTTGATGTTGGGCGAGGATAGGGGGATTGAGGATGTCGACATGAGCAATGCGCGCAGACTTGCTTTGTGGTAAATTCATTCATAAATGAACAAAATATACCAATAACCTGTCCTTACCTCTACCTCTATTATATTATCATTATCTTGGGCAGCATGAATAATACCACCTATTTTAAAATGAGAATTCGGCTGTTGCCTGCTGCCAAACTAAAGGCATAAATTTAAGCAAAATATTTTTAAGGCTTTTATCAGATACTCATTTCAATGAATTCATATACTGTTGCTAGTTGTGTACAGTGTCATACTCATTGATCCTGCAGAATTCTTGAATAAATTCGGGAGTAAAGCACTCCGTAATAATAACTTGAGCGTGTGCTGTATGTAGCGACGATTTCAATAATTAATTATAATCTGTCTTACGAAGCAAGAAGAAAAATGGATTACGACACCAGAGGCGAAGTTCCAATGATGAGGCCTAATGGGAAAAGTTCATGGATAGCTTTAAAAAATTGTAATGAGTACCTACTTTGTTTATTTCGTAAACACGGTGGAAACAGTTCGTAAAAAAGTAACAAAAGCTGCAGATGCAGCGACATCAGACATTATCACTTTTACTTATGTCTTTAATATTGGTAAGAAGAAGAATATGATATCGAGAAAAAATACGTAATTTTACAGAAGTAAGTATACACATAAATCGATTCCTTCATTGGAGGATGCGAGACTGATTGTGCTTTTGAAACGTAAACAGAAGCATTTTTGGTTAGATTTGATTTGGCAAGGATTTGATTAAAGTCGTCATTTGCACCTAAACAATTTTTTTACGCAAGATACAGAACAAATGATTGTTTCAAATCAAAACGTCCATCTTTTATGGAATCTCACGGATTCCTTGAGATATTTCTCTCTTGGTTGCTGTTGCTATTCTATTCATGAGTTCGTAGCTCATCCATCGCAAAAAGAAAGAAATTAAGAAAGAATATATCCTTCTATATTTTCTACGTGTGCGTATTATTTTTTACTGCGGTGGCGGTGTCGTTGGTAACTTACTGTTTTCGTACAAAGAAGATCCTTAAAATGACAAAAGAAGCAAATATTTTATGATAATGATAAATTCTTGAGGCATAAAGCATAATATTTCAGAGAATGCACATCACAAGCGCAAAATAGTAATAATCTTTCTTGATCTCTTTAAAAAAATATTATGGCAGTGTCGTCTGTCTGCATAGACAAAAAATAGAGAGTGAAAGAGAGACTTGGAATTTGGGATGAAAAAACGTGAAGAGACCGGATCCATCTTTACTTTAAAAGTTATTCAGCGATTGCGGATGTAACCCACATTTGACGTCCTAGAACCTTTCCTCCTCTCACTCTCTACATTATGATTTTTTTCCTTCTACTTCTTAAAGTAACTTTTTGCAATTTCTTTATTATTCCCTATTCATATAAGTATGAGCTCTTCTCAACTGAGCTGAACAGAATGAAGTGTGTCTTTCTTTTTTTACCTGTACGAAAGGTATGCCATCGCCATGATAAGAAGTAATGCCAATGTGCAGCAAAAAGTATGTATACCTAAGTCAAGTCAGTCCTCACGCACATCATCGTCGTCACCATCATAACATCAGGTTTTTAAAATGCCGCTGAGTATTTGTTAAGCTTTGGCTTTCGATGTGTTGATGATGAGATGAAAAAAGTGTTCATGTTTTCTAAAGGAAATTCCATTAGGTACTCACTAACTCACAAATTCCTATTCAGTGTCAAAAAAGTAAATCTGTGTACTTACCTGTGAACACACTTTAAGTGCTTACTTTCTTGCTTGTATGAATACAAAAGACAAAAGCGTCATAGTTCTTTATTGATGCTCACTGTTTACAAATAAATCTTTGCATAAGCATAATGAAACTAACAACGGTCGCCGCAACAGCATCATTACTATCATCATCACCAAATCGCGAAAACAGAAGATTGTGCATCTTGTAGAAGCAAAATAGAATCAGCGATACTCTTACAAGTAAAAAGAATGCATTTAGTTTGGATTTGGCATTGTTGTTGTTTTAAAAGTTTTACCGAGACGACAGTCTTCTTCGTGTATCTTTTGTTACATCGGCGATGGTGATGATGATGACGACTACGACGACGGTGTCCTTGTCTGATGTTGTTGCATTCACACAGGAATGAGTTCATTCATCAGTCGTTATCTGTGTGGAGGAGTGATCTGTTTTGATGATCCGCTCGTACAAATGTTTCCGTCATATGCGTACGGAATCAGAAAGGAACTGACTTTCAATGATCTAAGCTGATTTTGTAGTGATTTTTTTTATTCGGATGGGATATTTCTTAGCGTTAAATGATACTGATAAACCCTTTTTAATTCTTTGTGTTAGGAAGAACTTTGATTCCACATCATTTTTAAATGTACTTGTAATTTTCATGCTTGCTTTATAAAAATTCTATGCTTCGTATGGAAAAGTCTTATCTATCATCATGATTTTCTGGACATTTTGGTAACTATATGAGATTTCTGAATTCATCGCTGACGGAAGGAAACTGACTCTTTGTATGATGCAATGATACGTTGTAGTTTGAAACGAAACAAGCATAACTGAAGTACTGCTCGTAATCTGAATTACATACTTAGCTAACGCTAGCCAACTTGTGAATAAATCAGAATCAGAATACAGTTACAAAACCATACTTTTGTCAGTAAAAGGCTGAATGAAAGAAGTCATTGAAAATGGTGACGAAACTGTGAACAAACTCTATTAATAATAATTAGCTCATTTGACTTGCATTTATAGCCACTTATGTAGGCATTGACACATGAGAAGAGGAGTCTCTCAAAACTATGATGAGTGTCAATATTAATGTTATCATGCGGTTTGCACCACCAGCAGCATCCGAGCTACAGTAAGAAGCATAACACATTATTTATATTTTTTAGTCTCATTCATTTCATTCACTGATTGCGAGCAAATGCTAAAAATGGAAGAGTAGCAATATCCTCATGAATATTGATGTAATGTGAAAATGAATTGGTTTAATGCTTGCTGCTCTTTATCATATTCAGTTTCATTTTACTTGGCTGAAGAAATTCTTGTACGATTAGAGAAAATAAGTTTTAACTTATTTTACCTGAAAAAAAGGAATGGATTAAATTCGATAAATGTGGAGGCTGTTTACATCGAAGTGATTTTTTGCTAATGTCAAAGTCAATGGCTCGATGGTTGCAGCAATAGATCAATAGATGAAAAGAAGTAATCAATCAGTCTCTTCCCAATTGCTTAGTGCTTGCGTTTATTGCAAATAAGAGTAAAGAAAATTAAATTAACTGAGTCACACTTAACAAGTTTTAATCTAATCATGAAAAACGCAGATTCACTCGGGAAGCCAGTTATCTAACCACGAGACATGCCAATAATGTCAAAAAGAGTCAATAAATCTCATACGTTCGGATTGATACTGATTTTGGCTGAGTTTGAACGATGATACCACGATCCAATAACATCCCATTTAGCTGCCCTATTTGCAAACATTATGATTTAACTGATTCTTGGACAGTACACTCTCAACTCAACGTCTCAAGCTTCCTTCATTTCATTTAACATTTTTAAAAAAATGTGTGTGATATTTATTCTATAGAATTTTAAGCCATATCCATTTCAGTAAGTCATTGCATTGTAGTATTTTTTTGTCTCATTGCGGCTTTTTAATTAGAACCGTTCAGTCTACAGCATCTTTTAATTTGCATTTTTCTTCCTTTGTTCTTCCGAATTCTAGCAATTAGACACTCGTAAAACTCACTACACTACATTTAGTTTGCGTCGGATCGGAAGGCTTAACTTTCTGCAAAAGCAGCAGTTCTTTAAAATTACAGTAAGTTGTAAGTTGAGTTCATAGACAGACTTGTATTTAAAGTGGCAAACTACTACAAATGAAAAAATTCATTCTATTTTCTTTTTATGTACTTTATGTACATATGTCTATTTCATTCAGTCTTTTACCTCATCTAGTCGTCATTCTGCACCACTCATTCTTTGATCAGGTACTCAAATGAAATAAAAGCATATATATTGCATTGCAAAAAATTACGCTAAAAATTTACTCGAGCCTTTGTAACAGAAGCATGGTTCGCGAAGGGTTTTTTTTTGCTCGTAGCCATCATTTAGCCGACATATGAGATCCCTTCTATTCCTTTTTATGGTACTTGCTTGTGTTGCATTTTTGCTTCATTCACTCATTTTTCTAGTTCCTGTTTTAGATTTTATGAAAAAATCTTTCTTTTTAGAGAATTCAGGATTCTTCACTCAATTTTAGAGGTGATCCTCTCTTTCATTGCTGCTTCCTCTTTCTACAAAAATCATCTTGTAGATACGTAGGTATGTATCATAAGTAACCAGTCGAACAAGTTGGCTTGGCTTTTTAGCAAAGCAAAAATAATAAAAAGAAGGAAAGAAATATTTGTACAAGCGCGATGTACATTATTCCTAAAACTAGTCTTCCCTTTCCGGCTCTTTTCAGTTTTGATTTGATTGCTGAACTGTGAGCACTTCATCCTCCTAAAAAACCTTAAGTTTTTTCCACAGTACCACAAATAAGATTCAACAATGTCATTAATTCTACTATTTTTGCGTAATAATAGTTTTTTATCCATGACAATTTTTATTTTCACTGGAAAAAAACGATTCAAGACGAGAATCAGGAAAATAGACCAGTACACAGTGATAAGTTTCATCCAGTGATTTACAAACTTTTCAGCATTTTTTTAAAATTTCTCCAGTATACTTATTTCATTAAAGAAAGAAACACTCCACTGAGGCCTTACTATAGCTAACTTATTGCTTAGTAGTCATTGCTTACCTTCTTATATGGTTTTGAACTATCAAAAGATACAGCTATATATTTATATATATCATATTTTAATAATTCAATTCAGCTTTCCTCAAAACCATTCGGGACTAATGAAGTAATTTTTGCAACATGTAAGTACACACGCATGTAAATCAAATTGTTTCGTTCGTCTCCATTAGGCATTAGCACAGGTGGTGATCTAGTAAGTCTGACGCAGACGAAGACTCATCATGAATTTTCATCGCGCATTATCCTCTTTCACAAAAAGCGTGCTAATAATCTGGCGAAAATGTGGGATTGCCGATTGACAAGAGAACAAGGCTAGCGCTAGCTGTGTTACTATTACTTACGGTGATTTAATTCACAAAATGTTTCGCATTTTGGCATTTGGGAGGTTATGATGACTAATTGAGATTTCTGTTTTGCTTTGTAGTGAAGTATTAGTAGTAAAAGCAAACTTTTCGTTTTTACAGAAGGTTGGCTACATACCAACTACAACTGGTGTGTCTTAAAAGAGGCTCAGACTCGTATAAAAAATGGCAAGAAGAAGTTCCTTGCAAAACTGTTTTTCAGGTCCCCCCGCACCATAGCAGTTTCTTTTTCATATCATGCCCGCAGGACAAAACTTTTTTAATAGCTTTCGTTGAATAGGTATCGTGGTAGGTTGGCTAGTTAAGGGGTGGTATGGCATCATCATAACAATCATCATCATATCAATAATAGCATCATGCATAACAAGGAGAAAATAACACGAGCAATGTTGTTTGTTGTCCGCCATTGACTGATTCCGAGTGAGAACGTAGGCAAATCTTTGTTTTTTAGTGTATCCCAAATAAATTCATATTGTATTAAAAATTATTATTGTTATTACAATTAATGTCGGGTTTCTGATATCATCCATTCACAAAATTGGCATGGATCAAGATAGCAGATGAGAGCGTAACTAGTACGAATGGTGAGACACTAGATTAGAGAAACAAGAATAACGCTAATGATATAATATCAATAACCATTTTGCTAAATACAGCACATATTCGTGTGCTGAACTCTTGGCTACTGCTTCATCGACAGCTAAAGAACGAACGTAATGACGACGACGACGACTACGACGTGACAAAACGATCACCATTTTCCATGCACTTCACTCATTCATAGCTGAAGTTGAAGTGTGATTGAGTGCGTCACTGTTTTGTTCTCCTGCAGCAGTAGTGGTGGGACTGGCTTGCTTGCTGCTTTTGGTGAACTGTTGCTCTGGACTGCACTGGAGAGAGCCTGTCTGTCCTCCTGAAATAAATAGAGAGGCCACAGCAGCAGTCAGCCAGTGAAGTAGAGTCAAGAAAATGCATCATCATCCTAAAAGAGAATTCTCATCTTTCGCAAAAGTTGGTCATTCTTGTCCAACCTGTCGACTTACTGACACTCACACGCACACTACAAAGACTCTACAATTCACTTTTCTATGAGGTTACATTTTCACGTAAATAGGTAGATATCTAATACTCGTCGCATTTTTTTGTTCTTGTTTTCGGGATCGGGCAAGTTGACTCATTCATTTTCTATTTGCTTGTTTTGAGTACGCACTACTTGAAAAGAGGGATCAGAAAATTCGCTGGAAATTAAGTTTAGTCAAATTCAAATCATTTTGTGTCTGCGTTAAGGTAGAACTAACATACAGTCGTGATTGTGAAACTTATCAGTGACGTAATTTTCCTACAAATCTAAAGTCGGAGCTACAATTTCAACGTGATAGCAATAACAATAACGCATATTGGTGGGAAATTTCCTCATGATGTAACTTTTGCTGGAGATGGGGTAAGCTAAGCATTCGCCACTTTATTATTATAGATTTGTCTTGTTTTTCCAGCACATGTGGTTATGCATTTCATATTATATTTAGGTATATAATGACCGTAAATAATTAACCCGGAAGCTTTTTTTAAAAAATCAATTGTTAAGTATTTCTTCATAGTCCCATTGACATAACATAGGTCATAAGGCTTTTCGCAGCCATTTTGTGTTTCAAACTTTTTTATTTTTAAGAAGCCTTTACATTATTGTTATTATTTCGTAATGCATGGCAGTTTGAAACATCATAATATACATACATGTCCAAATTACACAATGGCTGAAGCAACTTGTTGGATGATTATGTGACTCATTTTGGATTCATTACATTGTTTCCTATCAAGCATGCCGATATGTATCGTTTAAGCCAAAGTGTCAACTATGTCAACGAAAGAAATTATTGAGTATTTTTTTTCTTATAAAAATCATTATTTCCTTCCAAATTAAATTTTCCATCACGATGATCGTTATTGTAAACGATGCATGATAAAAAGTACGGTGATGAGGATGATGATTCACGTTAAAGTGTGAAGTCCAATATACTTACTATTTTACATTAATCAAGGAAAAAATTGCTTTTGACACTTTGTATCACGATTATGTAATCTAATATTTACGCTACAGCTTTAACTAAGTGAGTGCTTGGATACTAATAATAATACTTTCCATTCATTAGGATGCGATGAGAATGTAGGTATCCATTTTCCATCTAATTTTCCGCGTGAGGATACTCGGTAATGATCAAGCGATTCACTCGTCATTGTAATTTTCTATTAGGGCGCTCATATTCCGACTAGTACGAGATAGTAGTACGTACATAGTAGGCATATTATTATTATCATCTGCATCACAAGAACATGCCTACCCAATTGCAATTGAATGTAGACGATGATGTTTCGGAGAAAGAGGTGCATGCTCAACACGGTAAAATATTCATTGTCAAAAAAGGGTAGAAAGAAAAAATGAAACGGTCTTGTCTTGCCACCCATCAAAATTTTAGAACGATAAAAAGTGTTTTACGAGGGAACGTTTCTTAAATTTACTTTTCTCATTAAAGGAAACGCATCGTTTCTGGATCAATATGTCTCTTGTTATTAAGACGAAATCTTGGCTTAAGAAAAAACTTGCTTCTCTGAAAATTGTCTCGAAACAATCTTCAAGGGAAAATGTATCAGTTTGTTCAAAACACTTGGTATGAGATGAGTAAGTAGCATCATCGGAGGGAAGAATAAAAAGAAGAGGTATTTAACCAAAAGCATCATTATCGTGCAAAGGAGAAGCACTATTATCATGCTGATATCACATCACATCATTTCACAGGGCAGATTGTTTTCTGCCAAAAATTGCTATACACCTTGTTAGCTCCTCAAAGATTTAGATAAGTATTGAGAGAGAGGAAATCATTCAGTTTTTAGGAGATGGAGTAGTGCTCGTATATAAATGTACATATTTTTTTCTAGACTGATAACATCGAAACCACTCACTAAGAAAATAATAAAAAAGAGTCAACAGTCCTATTAACTATCCCCACCACCACCACCATACACCAGAAGCATGACCAACCACCGTTTTTTCGAACATTAGAAACTAATCTGTTACTACAATATGGTACACATGGAGAGCTCACCTTTTCCATCACTTCATTTTTTTTACAATGCAGAAATATTACATTATGCATCATTCATTGTGTTTTGTGGACAGACAAAAATTATTGCTGCTTCTGCCGCTGCTACTTATCTACTACTTTCCTCCCATTTCTCGTTCTCAGTCTTGTAGGAGCATTTCTTTTGAACAAGACACATTTTCTCGCAAAGAAAAGAATTTTTTCATTCTCATTCTCACAGTATTCCACTCTCGTTCACGTGGTGTATCGAATTGTAATCATAATCACGAGATTCCAATCTGTTGCTGTTGCTGCACCACCAAAGAAACCTAAACCCTTGTTCTCTTAAGTAGGCTTTCTCATTCTTTGTTGAAGGGGCTTGTGCCACGATGGGGGCGCAATGATAATGATGAGTGTTATGATTATCCTCATATTATCTATTATTATTTTAAATTTTGCATTCGATTCATCAACAGAAGCAGTGGCACCGGCTTCGGCAAATAACAAAAAAAAATCGAGTTCCCAAGAAGAAAGAAATGAAACCAGTAGTCTAAAAGATTTAAATGCAAACCATCATCACATTGTAATCGCCATGCGAATTGAAATTAAATGCCTTTTTTTTCTTCTTTTCTATTTTATTGAACACATTTATGTATTATTGTATCCCATCTTTTATATCATATCATACTTGGTCTTTTTTATTTAATTTCTAACAACATGAGCATTTGAATTTTCTGCTTTTTACCGTGGATGATAGCCACAAAAAATACGACATGAAAAGGCTCGCAATTGAAATATGTTATACATACGTAAGATATTATATTATACATCATACATCACGTTTTGTTACTTTCGTGGTCGTGGTAAAGAATGGAACAAGGTAAAATTTTGCGGAGCGAAAAAAAGGGAACATAATCTGAACTAAGAGTTTTCTGACTGTCTGCACCATTTTTTCCCTGTGAGGTTCCAAACCAGTGAATTTTACGGCAGATGTAAAAAGAAAAAAGTTGATAAAAGCTGAAGAGCGTTTTCTTTTTCAGCACTAAATACGCTAGTTTATCTCCACTTCTATGGCAATGAAATTTACACAGTACAATCATCTCACAAGCCAAAGTGAAACCGTAATGAATGAATGAAACACCAAAACAGTTTCGACTCTTTCGACGCTCGCAGAATTAGAAATTGAATTTGGTGCCGGTGTCCGTCGGTATTTTGCACAGACGATTTCACCGGTAATGAAAAATGCGATTAGTGCAGTGGATCGTTACTGAAATGAATTTTGTGAATTTCATTAAAATTCCGAACATGATTGAGGGCCAAGGTGTGAGAAGGAGGGAGAAAAGAAAAAAAATGTGAAAAAAGGTCTAGTCTGGGTCTTCTCATAGGGCTTTCGTCTAGACTTATTACTAAGATTGTAATTGCGATAGTAATCTATACAAATACAAAAGCGATTTCTTTTGTAAGTTTAACAGCGAAATGATGTGATCCGCTAAACCAATATAGCAGTCATTGTCCTGTTGCATTGCAACGAAAGTTTTACGTAACGATTAGTAGCATTGATTAATGGGGATAAAGTCAGGATGGATTGTAGATTTAGGGAGAGATAGTCATGCTGGAAAATGCATTACATTCTATTACCTTATTATCATTAATTATAAGCCACCTATTTGAGATTTCAAACTCATTTTTTGAAAATTAAGGAGCAGGTAGGTGAGATACAAAAATAGTTAATGTGATATAATGCAATGTCTGCTGTGCTGAAATGGTCGGTATACGATTGATTAAATTAGGGTGGCATAAGTGGTACAACGCATACAGTGTTCGCGTTTTTGCATTCCCTAGTTTTTTAGTGGTTCATGAATCATCATGATTGTTCCGAAGATGTGTTACTCCAAACCTTCAGTACTCCTCTGACTTAAATCGGAAGCAGGAATTCATAAAAAAATTAAAAGTTGCACTTGAATGAAATAAAAAATGAATGAAACTTAATTTGGTTGAAAATGAGAAGAAAAAAGTCGAATACAAAATGAGCGAAGCTTTCGTAGGAAATCAGTACGAAAAGGCAAAAAAGCAATACATATTTCATTTTTTGTTTGGGCAATGGGGATCTACACCTCATTGAAATTCAAGAGACTGTAGTTAAAAAATTAAAAAATCTATAAACTCGTCAGAAAAAAATGAGGCAGGTAGGAGAGAACTACTAATTAGCTATCGCATCATTTACTGTAGTTTTTTCTTATTCCTTATCTTGAGGTCAGTATCGTGAAACAGGAGATGAGCAGAAGAACAAACACAATATTTCAAATGAAGTGGTTCTATAGAAATTCATTCATACGATGCACTCAGCAAAACATCATCATCATCCCCAGCATCACCTTGTGAAAATCATTCTTCTTTTTATCGTCTGCTTGTCTGGCTGGCTTGGCTAGGGTTGGCTTACGTCGTAAGTGTGGCTCATTGCATGTTTCTCTAATTTAGCATTTTTAGCCATTTTAAATTGTAAAGTGAGGGCGGATTTATACTGAAAAAATACACATGTCTTACCTACCCGCTTGCACACGTCTTTTTTATTATGTACTTTAATTTTATCCATCCTGAAAAAGGAGAGGCCACTAGCTCTATTTTTAGATGTGTTGATTGTCTTACTGGAAGCTACTTTCTTTTATCTCTTCCTTTCATCATCGCATCAATGGATTACGATGAGGTGAATTGCGGAAACCTCGATGAAGGCGTGCATGCATGTAGGTATGCGTATGCATGATCAAACCAAGGTAGGCCACAAGCTGAAGCTTATCCGAGCAAAAAGAAGTTTTTGAAGTTTTCGCTTCTATATTTATACATACATACATCCTTTATACCGAGAATATGCTGATAGAATAGAACCACTAGACAGACGGACAGACAATAAGAAACACGATAAGATGTGAAAATGCAGTCATCCAGGCAGTCCTCCACGATAAGAATCATGTTCTAGAGGGGAAGATAATGTCAGTTAGCTAATAAACGCAAAAAAGTACTTATTCGTTTTGGCATTATTTTCAAGAAAATGAAAATTAGTTTTCGATTCGTTCTTGAATCCATGGTTTCACTGTGATGATGGGTAAGGCTGGTTTTTTTAAATCAACCAATACATTAATGCTGATTAAAATTGTAAGAGTTATTTCTGTTGAGGAGATGTGCTATTCGGGTGAAACTGAACTTTGGCTATACTTGTTGCTCCATTTATCCAATTCTCCATTGCGACTACGACTACGCATCACATGACCACCATCTCATCTCTGGTTTGTCCATTAGTTGATTCCGTTTTAAAACCTAGTGTGAATTAAAAAAAATAAAGAATATTTATTTAGTGAGTTCACTTAGAATTTTAAGGTATAAACGGTTTTAGGAGGTGACTTTGAATGCATTATCATGCATCAAATGTAACTTCTCATAAAATGCTATTACAGAATACAGAAATCGGATTATAACGATAATTTCGAGAAGATGTCTAAAATGCAATGCATTATAACTTGAAGTTTTTATTAGTCTTGATGTTTTTATTGCTGGTGATAACAGGTGATCCATTAGTTTTCTTCCATTTCAAAAGCGTTACAACATTCATATCCCTGAAATAGGAAACAGCAAATGATCAACAGCAGCAAGGAAGGAAACAACATTGTTTGATTTGTTCCGATAAATTATGACCAGTACATTAAACACTGGTACTGTATAATGTTAACCTTCTTTTCAAATGCAGCAAATAGCTCATCAATATAAACAGTAATCGTGGTATGCATATTTTTATGGTTTGACCGTTATAATTAAATAATTTGGACTTTTTCAATTAATTAATTTTAACTTTGTTCGATGATCAAAGGTAAGACTTTCTCGTGGGGCGTTATATTATCATTCCACATAACTTTAAAAACGTTTCCATATTTCCTCGCGACATCTGCTATGAGTTTCACGAAAGAGTGTTCCATTTTACTTGGAAGTCTACTGGTTTCCCTTGTTTGAATCAGTGCGTCGTTGCTGTCGACTTTCTCCGTCGACGGTTGTACACTGACGTGAGAAGTTCTACGTTGGTAAGCTCTTTGTTTTGTTGGAAGCCTACTATCCGGAGACAAGCCATTCTCACGGCGTCTTCCCCTCTCATCTTCCTTTTTGGTTGCTCTCAACGATTTATTTTATTTACAAGACACTTACTTGCGCACCTCTCCAGGACGAAGTCAAGAAGCAATTTGTACTTTTTCAAGAAGACACTAAGTACGAGCGATTTTCCCACATGGCCGATTAATTATTTGAAATGGTCGGTGGGACTTTTGCCCGTATTCATGTGTTTTTACAATCAACAAAAACATCTAACCTTCTCAAGGAGGACTTCAGTATGTTACATCGATGTACTTACTCTCCACCAGACCACCAATTCAGGTAAGATTATGATACCATTTTCTTTTCTCTTTCAATTTGTCCCTTTGTTCGTTTTCCATTGTAAATCAATAAAAAGTTCCTACGCATATGACATTAATATTTCCAGTGTTCCTATAAGCAAAAAAAAAGTTAATCCATTAAGCACAAAATTGCAGGCATGTTTTTGCTTCAATGTGTTCGTGCACTAACTTGTTCTCTCATATCCAACACATTCCAATGCGTGTCTAATCTAATTCCATCATTGCAAAAAAATCGCATTAAAGTTTTTTTTATAAAAGTTTTCTGAAACATGATGCACGCAAACTACTGAACTCATCGCCCACCAAGCGTTTTTTTTCCTGAGAATCGAGTGCAGTTTGTAGACTTGACACATCCAACCAAACCAAATCCAATCCTCACATGAGTCACCCATCCGAACCCAATAAATTTATGGGTTAAGTAAATGCCATTCAAAGTACTACTTAATTCAGAAAATGCAGTGCATCAGTATTGTTTAACCATCCACACAAAGTTTTTTTTTAAGATAAGAGGTCGAACGTCTTCTTTCGTTCTTATTTTGTTTCCTGTTCTGTGGAAACGATGACACATCATCCGCATCATCATCATCACATTCTGTGTATCAATTCTATGTCTGAAAACGTTACATGCATGTTTTACTCACTGCCAAGTCCAGGTTGGTTGGCAATTTTTGTGTATCTGCGGATGACACATCATAATTTTATAACAACAACAGCAGCGTCGCTTCATTCTTCACTTTCCCGAGATTTGAGCGTCTTCTTTTATCTTTCTTGTTGTCATGGCCCAATCAAAAGTAAAGAAGAATATACGATTCTATTTCAGAGTAACTACCACTTCACAAGATTAGGTCGTTTCTTAGGAATGTTCGTGTTTGAATCGCGAATCAAATCCATTGAGAAGAAAATGTAGAGAAAACCTAAGTAGAACAGCTTCCTCTCACTTTGATCGCCCAAATAGGAAAGAAATCCCTTCTTTTTCGCGGAAAACAAATGCAGTGAGGCACGTTCATCTTTGGAGAAAAAATTAAAGTGTACATCAAATTGCTCTTCACGTATGAATTTTTCAACTCCATCCATCCATTTCCTCTTGTTATAGTGATAGGGGCGTTCATATACAGTTTAACAATTTTCGGATTTTTTTAAAAAGAAAGACAGGAAGAGAGGGAAGCAGGTGAAAATAGAGGAAGCCACTGCCAGTTTGGATTTCACAAAAAAAAGTAATGTAGACGTGGTTGTATAAGAAGACAGCAGCAGGCACTATACTAAAAAAGCGAAGCCAGAATTTGTTATCATCCTCAACTGATATTGGGATAAAAAGAGTAGATATTTTTACATGCTGCTTCCTTTCACTAATCTCCAGAACGTTCCTCGTTTGATTTTAAGAATTGATTTAAAGAGAAATGCAGCTTATCAAGTCAATCACGAAGTGGTTAGGCATGCTTTAAAAGCATTATTAATGCAGGAAAATGTAATTCAATTCAGTTTCAACTGGCGCTTGCAACTGGCGCAAATTTTAGGATAACAAGCGTCATGTCTTATGAATCGCAATTTTCAATGAATACCAATTATGGATTTTTTTTTTGCAGTACGATAAGTTTATTTGCAACAATATATTAAATAAGTATGCAGAATTTTTTGAGACCAGATGGTCGGATTTATTTTAAAATGTTATGCCTCAGCCGGTATCCAATTTTTATTTTTTATTTTATTTCTTTCATTTTGGGGTAAACCGAACAAATGACCTACCAGGGACTGTTCCATGGCGGAGCAATTCCTATGTGCAAGCAAAGAAACATGTTGTAAATACGAATAAAAAAAATACCAATATAGCTTTAAAACACTTGTCCCAATCACATAAAGAGCATCCAAAAACTTCTCAGGCTCATACACCTCACGCTTTTGTAAAATCTTAAGAAATGATGAAACGTAACGAAACCAAGCCAAGCATTTGTCTGTTTTCACGGTTTTAGTCCGATTAATTTATTACATCAAACAGAATACGTTTCCAAAAAGGTTAAAAAGAGGAGGAATGAGATATAAAGATTGAGGGAAAGGGTCGTCAGTCTCACGTCAGAAACACACAAGAAATGGCTTTCATCACGTAGGGTTCACACGCCAATGATCAAAGCCATTCAAGAGGGTTAGCTGAAAGTGGTAGCAATAATGGAAGACGTGACATTTCTCTAAAAATTGTAAAGATCCAAGTTTGTAAAAATAACGATAGAAAAGCTTATTATTTTTTACAATTGAGCCGTGTAAAGAATTTTGCACATCTTTAAAATTCAAATTAAATTTACCTGTAGTATTCCCGGTTTACAAAATTGTCGCTAAATAAAATAGAAGTCTAAAATTTAAATCAATTGCTTAAAATGTACAATATTTTACCACGGAGGACGTATCAAAGGTGGTCAGTTTTGTCATGTCTTTTATATTGATAACCTTTTCCTGTTCTAACACGATCAGTATTATTTTATCATTCACACGGTCTAGCCTTAGCCATTGCAAGAAGTACAATTTATCACGTTATCAAGATTGTCCCTGTTCTATTGCTGCTACAAAAGTTGAATTTTTGCTCACGTTTATCGCATTTTTCGTAATCCGTTAATGGGAGCATTAAGACTCGAAGGTTGGAATGAAGAGGACAAAGTTTTTTGTTACTTAAGTATTATTACGTAAGCAAAGAAATATTGATTTTACCTAGTAGGTCTGTCTGTTTATGCAGGCGATAATTTTTGAAACACGTTACGGATTTATCTCAAATTTGGAAAAAAGATTCTATGCGTACTGAGGATGACATCTACTTATATACTGTATGGCATCTATTCTTTCAATGTGACCGCTCATTCAAATGTTCTTAAAAAAGTGAACAAGACTGTTGAATCAAAATTTTGAAACGTTTTTCTGATGTTTTATTGGAAAGGTTTCTACAAACTATTTAAGTACATAGGTATGCATATATGATATCCAGGGGGTGAAGAAATGCAAACTGCAAACAACCGTTTTTATGGCAATTTGTGGAACGTGAAAGACATGAATCGAAACTTTGACAAAAAATATTTCGTTAAAGCCTTGTCCTCAAACTTCAGCTACGCCGCTGTAGGTTGTAACAGCTCTATTTCATTTTCATGTAATGGGTTTAAATCTATTACTATTACATTCTTTGTGAATTTATCTACTCGACTGAGCCATGCTACTTTGATCAATGTACAGCACACCGCACCACAAAGAAAAGAATTATGATGATGTGTTTAGAATCTAAAATATGTTTACAGGTGCCTTACTGTTATTCCACTATTAACGTGTTACATGTTTCTTCGTTTTCTATTTTTCCTGAATGATAATGATAGGTTCTGGGCAAGCTTGCGAGAAAAACCTCTTTTAGGCTTTTCAAGCTCTCCTGAGATTCATCGTCATTACAATTCACGTATTTCTTTTACACGTTCTCTTCACTCTAGCTTGTTTTCTCCAGTGTACTCTGCTGGAGCATTTACCTCATATTAAGGTTAAATGGAAAGCTCATCGAGCGAACCATGAGAGAAGAGCAAGAATATTGAGAGCGTACTTTATTTATCCAGAAAAAATATTGAGCAAACTTAAGAGAAAAATGGAGAGGTGACTTTAGGTCTAAGTTACACGGTACTTCAGTCTTCAGTAAAATTCAGCGATAAAAGGAATATGTAAGAATAAACTTAGGTAGGTTTTAAGATACACATTGAAGATGGAGAGGGCGGATTTTTTCTATTTTTCTATAGATATTACACGGACTAGTGCTTGGATGGGCCTGTCCGTCAATTTATGTTTTGGAGGAATACTTCATGAACTTCACTATTAGTGTGCGACAAAAAGAACAGACATGCCATGTCAACTTCAACATTATTTGCACTTTATTATGAACTCCACGCGGGGTTTTCCCTCTCGTTAATAATGTACAATATAAAATACATGTCTTCCACCTTGGGATTTTTGCGATGAAAAAAAAACTCAATCAAGCATTTGTTTTGCATGCTTCAGATCTCTGTGGAGCTTTACGGTGGTGTTATGTTGGTGAGTGCCCACTCATCAATTATCATGGCCATCGGGTCTGGTGATACAGTACTTGTACGGTGCTAGTGATGATGATGATGTAAGGCAAGATCAAGACTCCGTTGTGTGTTTTGTGCAGGTGAGTTGAGTTCAAGTAGGTAATGTAAGCTTTGAAATAGCAAGTCCCGAGAACAGTCATGCTGGCCATTGGACAATGAATGCAATATGAAATGGGATGAGATGTTGATGAGCTCATACGCAAAAATAAATGTGAGTTTATTTTGAGTGCTAGTATGTCAGTAGTGTTATTTGACTGCGTTCCAAAACACAAGAAGAAGACAATGAGGACATGACAATGACGATTAGAGCCCAACGCAACGCAAAGATTTTGCATATTGGCAAAAAATTTGTTGACATGACGGCAGCATAAATGGTGCTAAAATAAAGCTGTTAACAGCTATGGTGACGTAGCTGATAAAGGGGTTAAAGTCGAGAGATTTGTTCTCAAAATACTGTTTTAATGTCTTTCTAGTCCAATAAGTTGTCAAAGGAAACAGTTCTTTACACTTGGATCCGCGAACTCATCATTAAAGTTAATTAAAAGAGACCTGTCCAATGAGTTGTCAGAAGCTATGTTTCAATTTTAAAAAGTTTTAACCGCTGACGGTGACGGTTAACAAATTTCAAAAAATCAAAATAACAATCTTACTCAGTTTTTTATAAGCTTTTGGATAAATTATCACAATCCATTTGTTACGTTTGAATATTTTACCCTGTCGTTATTTATCAACCAATTTTGATGAAGAGAAATACGTATCGTTCTCAGCACACCAGGAACCAAATTTGAGGCCAATCGGTGACCTCTTTCGAAAGTTATCGCGCTCAAAGACAGACGGTCAAGGTAAAATCAATACTTGCTTCGCTGTGCTCAACTACATAACAATGATGATAGTGATGGACATATTGCTGTTTTAATGCAAACGTTTACCGATTATCTAATGCAAACCAAGGGTTATTCCTTAAACGACTGCAGAAAAACAACTCAAGAAAATGCATGTTTCCTTATCTGGTGGCTTTTCCAAACAAAAAGGGTTTATCTAATGAGACACGGACGACTTGTAGGAAAGGTATGTATGTAGATACACACACATGGCAAAAGTACGTATGCTAAACGGAATGCAGCAGTGAGAAGAAATCCCGTTTTTCCCAGGAAGAATCTGATATTTCTTTTTTACAATCTTCACTGCATTATGCATTACATTCCAGGAGACCCAAGACATACATTCCTGCGATCATGATCTCTTAGGCGCAGAAGGTGACTTTTTTAGACTGCAGACTGCACCTTTCAGCTTTGTGCTCCATAAATATTCATCACTGGTGAAAAAGTGGGCAAAACCAGTACGCCACCAAGTATCGTGTGTAATATTTACTGGATGACTTAAGATGACAATTACCATCAAGCACTGCAGTGATATTAGAATCGAGTATAAACAATCAGATTTTCTCGTTTCACGTCACTCAAATTTAAACTATTAACGGTGGGGCATTAAATTATTGGTTAAATTATTATTTAACCGGACTATATACTTATGTGCATGGAGCATTTAAGTACATATGTATCATATCACATTACCTCATAGAGATTTTGATAGCGATAAGTACTTCCATTGTACAATTCATATTCATGTATTTCCTATTCTTTTAATGCTTAAAGCAAGAGAAAATCGACTGCATTGCGCGACAATCGACGTGAACATCCGGCATGAATTAAGGAATGCATTTTTTTCGTACGTCTGGGTCACGAGGCTATATAAAAACGATGAAGGAATGAAAAAAACTACAAGAAATCCCTCTTACTTTTTATGCGCCACAAAAGCTATCTCTTGTGTTGTTCTGACAATGAGTGTACTTATTATGCATCACTTAAATGTACTTTGAAATGATGATTCTTCACGGCAAAAGTATCCTTCCCTTAAGTGCGACGACTGACTTGAATAATTCTCTTCGATGTTGTGCAATGACGGTGATGTAAAGAAAATACCAAAACGAACAAAAAACCATTTAACTTATGCTCACGCTTAACATCACAACAATGCAGTTTCGATTTTCCAATACACCAGGACATCAACGGTCTCATTATTATATTATTTCCTACTGCTGACACTTCGTTTCACTGCATGCAGCAACACCTTTTTTCCTTATGAAAAATAAATTACCAATTTCTAATCACTTTACTTTAAAATGAACAATAACTGCTAGTAACCTTCGCAAAAAAATCTTATTCAAGTTCTTCAAGTGACTTGAAATGATATGCATATGTATAATCAAACAAAGGCAAGTATGTATGTACCATCATCATCATTGCTTAGTAAATGTTTGCAAAAATGCGAAGGACTTGGTAAAACCCAGAAAGAAGTTGTCGATGCTTAATGAAAAACACTTGAAGTGAAATTTTTATTTTTAATCATTGGATATTTTTACAATGCCTCGTTAGTTTTTTATGATATGTTTATGAGGGTTCCTACTCTTGGCAGCAAATGATTTTGGAAATACCAGACACATTTCGCCTATATGAGTTTTCGTATCTATTACAATATGACATAGAGAATGATACTTATTATTTAGCGCATTATTGTCTTATGCAATATTAGCGTAGAAGAATGTCCTGCACGATTAAGGTGGAAGGATCACAATCAGTCAGTTACAAAATCAATAGTATTAACGATTAAATATTTTGTTTTCATTTTTTATGGTTTATGCGCATACTGCTATTCAAGTAGATAATGTAGATAAGAACCTCTTTCAATTTTTCACTGTAAACAAAAGTATTTCAAATAGGTCTTTCCAATAATTCTTTTCTTTGAAGAAATATACGATTTAAAAAAAAGTTCTAGATGCTAAAATCCATGTGAAGTCAACCCAGAGGACGAACCAAAGAACACAACATGTATGCTTCTATTGTTTTCGAATTCAATAAGGAGTTCTTTATGGAATCACATACAAAAAGCGCATGCATTTCCCTCGTACGTAATTGAATTATTGAAAATATTGAAATGAAGCAATTCACGAGATTCGAAGGACTTACGTTAAAGAAACTTCATCTCTAGCTATGTGAGCCTACTTATGTGCAAAACACTTGGGCACTTTTACGTGTAAGCATAGAACATGTTCATTTTCATGTGAACATTCCAACGCATTAGGTAGAACTCTCTTCTACCTCTGCTTCTCTCTAATACTGGTCATAAAATAAAAAATGGCAGGAATCGAGAGAAAAAAGTTTGGCTCCAGTTTTATTGCACTATATGGATATGTTTAGTCAGCGCGGTTGTGTATATCCCTTTTGCTTTTAAAATACATTAGCTAAGTAAAGTTCCGCTTGTAAGCGAATTGTTAGTCAAGGAGTCTTTATTGCATAAAAAAGCGATCCTAAGATTTAGATATTATGGCAAAGGAGCAAATTTTAGTCTCGATAATAAACCATTTGAATTCAAAATAGATACTGAGGGGAGTTGATGTTTGTAGAGAAGGAGGATGACGACGATTGTGATGATCTAGTGCTTTATTCATCCTTCCTTACTCATCATAGAATATGCATGATCCCATCCTATCGTGCCACTGCACTGATCAGATGAGGCAGATAATCCTGTTTTTTTTTATCGTTATGATGTTATGAATATGTACCACTTACTATGGAACGGAAAAAATGAATATTTCATCCGACAATGAGAATGAAGGAATGCTGAATAAAAGTATCCACTATGTATGCATCTATTATGAAGGGAATGTGACTATACTAATGATTATACATTTACTTCACTGCAGCACCTTCTAATAGACTTAACATTTTATGGAACTGGAGAGGATCTTATATCTGCATAAATAATTTCATCTTCTTTTCCCATTTATTTACAATCTTTTTTTTTCTGCTCCCTGTCTCTGTGGCCTGTCTACCGTATGGATGGAATCGTAGAGGATGAACAGGAAGTAAGGAACTGAAAAAATCTAAGGGCATCTCGATCTCACCACCACCACAGCTATGCAATGCAGAAGTAGTAGTAATTTTAGTACGCCATGTTAGTCAGTAACCATAGTCATCATCAAATAAGAAAACTTTTTTCTTCCTTTTCCCTCCGAAAGTAGAGAGAGGGAGAGAGAGAGAAAGTTGAAGATGACTTGGTAAAAAAAAGTTTGACTAGAAAACACTTTTTTCTGCTTCCTTCTCCCAATGTACCTTTTTACAAGTCCGTTTAAGAAAAGTAGCATTTTGTAGATAACCATTACGCCAAGAAAATGTACCATTTTGTTTGTATAACCTTATACTCAGGCAATCATGATGAAGATGAAGAAGGAGATGATGATGATGACGATAGGGAAGAAAAGAACGAGAAAAGATGAACCTTTTCCCTCTTCCCCAAATTTTTCCGTGCTTTGCTACTTGCTTAGCTTAACTCTTCCAAAGAAGGAAATTTACTCCTGGGAACGCACCTAACATTTTTGCAAAATATAAATGCATACAAAAAAATTCTCCATTTTTGGACACATCCATTCAAGGTATTCAGAGCTCACGTAGTTTGGCGAAGCCATTAAAGGAAAGCTGAAAGACGAAGTATCGCTTATCCAAAAACGAAACAGACGAGGAATAAGAATAAGAAAAAAGGAGTAGAAAAAATCGTAACGTATGAAACGCGAGAATCGAGACTAAAGTGACTTGACTTGAGAGTTTTTTTTTAGAAAAAAAGAGAGGTTCAGGGAGAAAGAGCATGCTCGTTCCTATCTCTCTTGTGTCTGTGGCTCTATCTTGGAGAGGAGAAAATGTGCAAGTATCGACGCACGGCTGGACTCGGCGAAAAAAAAAGAATTTTCTTAGACTAGAAAAAAGTCTGTGTTTTTATAGTTATTCTCAAAGAATATGCATTCCCCATGTGAATGTTTAGAAAAAATGTGAGATGAGAGGAAGTTTTTTGGACAAGAAGAAAATACCAAACTGTCCATAGCAACATATCGTTGTAGTAGGTAAACACATGAGTATTTAGTACACCTTCAAGTATATTTTTTATTTCTTGAAGCCATGATAGAATGAATCCAACAAAGAACCGACCAGAAAGCGGGCTTCTCATCTTAATATAAAAATTTCAAAGCACCTGGACATCCCATTCCAGCATACACCAGAGCATGCTACTATTTCTTGTATATATTTTACTTACTCTGATAGTACTTATATACTTTATATACGGATATATCTTAATGTCAGCGTTTCTCTTGTTCTTGTGAGTAAGTAAAAAAAAGGTGTAAAAACGTGTGATGTACATACTTCTGCATGCAGTCTCTTTCCTTTTTTTACATAATATTATTATAATGATGTAAAAATATCAGCAGTACATTGTACTACAACGATATGATAGCCATAACTTTCCAAAAAATAATAAGAGAACACTCAATTCATGCATTCGCAATCAAAAAGCGGATGGAGGTCATGTATTACAAATCGAATCCACGCACACCATTTTCTTCTCCTGTTTATGCGAAGGAATTGATAAAAATGGAGAAAGTCTGTGCCATGAACGTGGGGAAACATTGGAGAAAATGATGAAAGAAATGAAAGAGTATCTTAGAAAATGTTGGTGCAAAATTATTCGAATATATTTTTTCTCACATGAGCCTTTCCATTTTGATGGCCGTAGGTAAAGAAAAGAATGAGTGGGTGCGTGGCATGTGTGTTTTGTGTGTGATAAAGTTCCCTACTTTCTAAAATGCTTTCTCCTTTGTTCCATCATATCACAATCATGCGGTGCAGTCCTGCTGAGGCTACAAACAAAGCCATGCATTATGTACCTAGTGGTGTCATGTGTGCAAGCAAGGTGAAACTTGTAAGCAGATAATGTTGCAATGCTGCATGAACAAACCCTGTAGGTATATAAATGTAATCTTTAAAACCCATGGATTGCATTTTTGAAACAAATAACTGATTTTTTTATTTTATTTTATTTTTTTAGATCAACATTATTTCCGCATTTTGTAGCAAGTTGCAAGTATATGTTTATTAAATATCGACCACACATTTTCATTCCTTTATAACGTTTTTTATTGCATCATTCTTTGATCTCAGTCATCTCACAATCACAACTAGGAGCAGCTTGAAAAACGAAGTTTTTTGGATGATAGAGACCCTACATAATTCTTACGCTGTCACTTATTCCATTTTTTTGCAAAGAGAGAGAGAGAGAGAGAGATGAGAATTTTGTGAAACAGAGAGGGGAAAGGGGTAGAAACCGCACTAGCTTCCTTGATTCTTGATCATAATGTCATTCCATGAAAGTGTGACAAGACTACCTATACAACATAACAGGAAAAAACTTTCTCATATGTTGGGAAACTGGGATGTTGTAGAAAGGTGGTCTGGTCTCCTATGACTTGAGTTTAGTTCGTAGTAGTAATAGTAGCACTAGTATCCGGAAAATTTTCTTCATTAAACTTGCTGCCTGCATTACATTTGATTTTAATGCAATTTTGTTGTCTACTCACACATTCTGCACGAACTGCTTCCCTCATTCTAGCTTTGGCTTTATGGTTTCCATTTCCCTTTTGAAAATTTCAAGAATTACTTTGTGGACCTACAACTAGAACGACGACGATCACATTCGCGATCCCTTCTAAATTGCATGATATCGTGGTGAAACGCTACTTTCCACAGGATTGTGTCGTTGTCGACATATGACGAGGGAAACAGAGGAAGGAAGAAAGTAAGTTGAGTAGTGGTTTGATTGCGAATCCTACTTCTCTGATGGCAGAATTCCAGAGGCAACAAAGACTTTCACTGCAAGATCCCATGTAAAAACGTGGGCGGAGGTAAGATCAAGGTGCGTATATTATGCATCTTTACGACCTCTCCTCCATACATAAATGCTTTTGCGAGAATTGGTGTATCTTGAAGATTCCTTTTCTTTATTGTCAAAGGATTTGCCACGATAACGAAATTGTAACGTCTCACACGAAAGAAAAAAAATGATTGGTTTAGCTGTTCAATTCTTCAATTCGGTTACTACTTATATTACCTAGTTTTTTTATCACAGGAAGGAATATAATCTATGATATTATTTTCATCATTGTTTCTGCTTTTTCTAACTGGCTCAGTCCCTTTCCAACTTCTGTTTCTTTTGACATGTGTGTGTATGTGTGAATGCTAGTATAAATTTCAAGTGCTTCTTGCTTCCAGAAAAAAGGCTCTTAATCTTTACGGATATTATATTACTTGTATATACTATTTATTTTGCTTAAGAGGAGAGAGGCAAACTTCTTCGACTACGCTCCTAAAATTCTATTGAATTCTGAGAAAATACAATTTCTAGTACCAGTTAGAAACTCATATACACATACACTCTTCTCAACCAGAATGCGCTTTCTCTCTTAACGTCCCCTTCTATCCTCATTCTTTCAGATGAGATGAGTTTGAGTTGTACAGGTAAGTACACACGGCACACAAACGAAATCCAAACTTCTTCATTTCACCTTGGGAGATCTAAAGTCAAAAGATTCTTCTAAATAGCACTTCTCTCATCTTGGATCATAATACAGACAGGCAAATGCTTGGTAAGATGCGTTTTCTCGCTGTTCAATAAATATAGCATAATCCTAGTTTTTTTGACAATTTTTTTACCAACGTGAACAATCTTTTGTAAATATTTCTTTTTCCACTAAAAAACGTTATGTAACTATGGCGGATGATGTGATCGTATGATATTTCCACCCATTCATGTCATCAACCTTGCAAAAGTAAGTGTGTTTCATTTGTTCAAAATGTATTGCCGTTCCCTTTACAACTCTTTCATTTTTCCCCTCTGTGGCCCGAAAGACACTACATGAATCACAAAACTAAAAAAGCAGATGACTTTCAGGGGAACCCAAAAAAAATCAGATGAATGGAATGGAGACAAAATGGAAGCACATTTCTATGCTCTGTACTTACATATTTTTTTATTATTTGTATATATAAGTATATATACATTAGATTGGAAAGAGTAAGCACTCAAGTATTATTATAGTACCCTCCATTAAGTCGCAGCAGTCCCGTTTAATCATCCACGTCCATAAACATTTTTTTCTCCTGTTTTCCTCCTCCTTCTTCTCCTATCGTTTTTCTTTCTGGTGTTTCATTTTGAAACATTTGTTTCTCCGTCAACTTTTTCCCATTTCTCATCGCCTTTGAAAAATGCTTCCCATTGTCTATTCTTCTACCTCTTTCTACCTATCTTGGCTACCTCTCTTTCAAATTGCACATGTCACCAGGAGAATTCATACATAAAACGCGTTATATCATTCATTCATTCCTGTAGCAAAGCAGAAGGAAACAAAAATTGTAAACAGAAGAATGGTTTCCTATTTTCCCTTTTCTTGAAGCCTTTTATTTCATCCTTCTGTCAGTGTAAAAAAAGCAAAACAATAACAATTTCATATGTATGCATACTACTTGCATTATCGTATTGTATGTTGTTTTGTAGCTCATGCAAACAACTCAAAAAGCCTGTAATAAAAACATGCAATATGCAATATACTTGGACTTATTGTGAGTCAGTGTCTACCTAGCAACTTTCGTATTTGAAAAGAAAAATCATTGTTCTTTCATCTTACATCCAAATCTTTTGCATTCATTTCACAAGTAGTATTTTTTATTCGTTCCGCGTGTCCAGGTTAAATTTGCACTCTCTCTCCGTCTCTCTCTCTGTTTTCCTTTGGTGACTTCCGATAGGCTGATAGCTCATTTAGATCTGGCATTCACCCACTCTACATGAAAATATTTTTGATGACAGTGTTCTTCTGCTCAGCAACATCAACTAGAAAAAAATGCGAACCCATGCAGCATGCAGCAGCCCCTGAGTTACCATTACGACTAATCCAAAAACATTCGTTATATAGCCATTCCTAGGTTTATTCTCGTTTCTTCCTTTGTCTCATTTTTCCCTTTGTCTAGAACAACACTGGTTTTGAAGCAATAAGCAATTTGAATGTTTTCAAGTCCCCGAAGACCGTTACATGTCTGGAAGTAAACAAAAAAGTGTACCAGGTTCGTATCAACATGAAAACATGCCATCCTAATATTTGTTTTTCCCTTGTATCATTTCGCTCAAATGTTGCTGATGAGAGAGCTGGATGCCTGTCCCAGCAAGATTTTTTTTGCCTTACTTTTTTCCTTTTAGTGTTCACCGTGGAAAAACGAAAGATTTTTTAAGATTCAAAAAGGAAGAAAAAAAGTAAAACGTGAGTTGGTTCCCTTCGTTCTGATTTCCTATTTGAGTGGAAACAAAAAGGAAGGCGATGAGGAACTATGAAAATATGAAGGAAACACATTCTAAAAAGTTTTTTGTGGTATGTACTATCGTTCGTTCATTTTTCGTTGGAAGAGCCCTAGTAACAAACAGTTCCTTTTCTCCTAACAACTACGTATTTAACAGACATGCATAGTGCCAGACACTACAGAAATACATTTTCCTGTTCACTTATAAGTGAAATTGGACTTTTTTGTGTGACTGCACGGAACTTGAACGGACCTCGATACTTCGTTTCGCCTTTAGCATGGGACTTGGAGGGAGCCTTTCCAGTTAGAAATGTGAATATCACAGGGAACATCAAGGGCTAAGCAACTTGTATGAGGAAAGGAACGAAAAAAAATGATCGTAAGCCCTTTACACCAACCACCACCATCACCACACCATGCGAGTAATAATAATGCAAGGGGAAAGGTCCTATAGCAAAGAGGGACTCCTCAGCTCGGGATCGAGTCGACTGCTGGTCCGGAATATGTTCCAGCTTGAAACTTTTTTCGCTGAGCCATTCCAACTCCTCTTTTCTGTTTTGCTCCCTTTTTCATTCCTGAAACACTTCTTTTCTTCCTTTTCTTCGTTTCCCTTGGCTTTAACGCAAAAGTAAACACTAGTACGACATGGGAACGTGAAGGGAACAGAACGAAGCAGAGGAGTACCGAGAAAAGAATAGAAAAATACTTATATCTTCATGTGCTCTCTACTACTTTTATTCCATTGCATAATATCCTGGAAGCAAAGGCATTTTTCCATAGGACAACCGACCAACCTCACTAGCTTAAGAAAAAGTTTCCCGTGAACACTTTTGCAAGTCGAGTTTTTTTTTTACCCATGTTTCGACCAAAATATCTTTCATTTCCCAAACACTGAAGTGTTCAGTCTTCACCGAATATTCACAACTAGCTCCTCACTCACTTACTCGCTCGCGCTCTCTCTCATTTTGTCCGCGTCTTCTTATTTTCCTTTACAAACAAGTACATATTATTATTATTATTCGTACTTATTTCCCATTTCCCGTCTAAATCCATCCTATCTCGGCGGTCAGACTTTTTTCGCTACCATTATTATTGTTATTATCTTTCGCTTCCGTGTTTAAACGCTCAGTTCACTTAAGATCATATATTTGTCTGCGTTAGTACTCCTGAGATCCTTATTATTGTTGCTGTAGTTATTATTGTCGTTATTGTTGAGAACAATTTTGAAGAATAGTGCTCGAAAGAAGTTTCTCCTTGCCTTGCTTTAGTGTCTTCTACATGGCATCACCAACAACAACAACGGCGCATCACATCGTTATCATCCCAAGTACAAAACAAGGATAAGGGAATACAAAGGACATGAGAAAAAATTAAAGCGGATTTTTTCTACCGTAAACTACTCAGACTTATTATTCACACGTGACGCACTTCATTCATTCATTCATCCATTTCATCATATGACGCTTAAGTGAGTGCTTCATATAATAATAACAGTTCGTCAAGAACATTTCTCTCTCTCCATGGTGACGGTCTCAGCCACGGTAAAGAAAACGTTTTTATTCTCTAAATATTTTCCTCACAATCAGCCTTAGCATACCCTCCACTCACATTGTTGTTGTCTTCATCGTTGCCAACTTATTTTCACCTTTTTATACTCAATACCGGAAATCGAGAACGGAACAGAGTAAACGAACGGAGGTGGATAGGGAGAATACCACGTTTTATTCGCGTGTTGGAGAGCCTCACAAATACTACAACATCAATAATACCTTATTCTCTCTCTTCTCACACCTCTTCATTCAAACCTGACACAGGGAAAACATTTACGCTCTTTCCATTAAACTCTCTCACACTCTTTCATTCATTGCTTCGGAATTTTTCCATGTGCGATGCATGAGAAGTAACAAAACTCTGAAGGTAAACAAAACAGAGCACAAACTCCTGTCCAATTATTTAGTTATTCGGCCCCGCAAGCAAAATAAATGTAACGTCTAGAGTTGTTCTTTTATTTTATTGAAAATGATAACAGTGTTTTTGTTTGATTGTCAATGTCCTGGGAAGAAGACTTTTTATTTAGCGGATAAGTCATAAAAATACTCATACGAAAATACATTCCCGCATGGGCATAAATTTAAACACACAAACCAAACTCAGACATTTTAAACGGAATTCCTTCACATCACATTTCACTGCAAGATCAACTTTCCAGACCAAACAAGCAAATTGAGAACCAGACGAACAGTTTTTTTTGCAACTTTCACAATTTTCTCATGTCAGTGTGCTTGAAGAAAGTTGTCAGGCAAGTTTTTAATTTAACGTCATTGCATGAACAGCTCATCCAGCCACTGCCGCCATCAGTACCACCACCACCACCACCATCATCATCATCATCATCATCATCGCCAGTCTCATCATTAGCACAAAGCATCATTCCACACTCTCAAGTCAACTTCCGTTACCGAGAACTTGCACGAGATTTCGTGGAAATAAAAGCGTTATTGAAAGAAGTGCGGCAATCTGTTCATCTTCCATTGAAACGAATGTAAAATCTAAGAAAACCACATGTACATAAAGAAAGAATAAGACATCCTATCCCACTTCCATTCCTCTCCGTCCCTCACTCTTTCTTTCTCATCGTGTATCGTATCCTAGAAGCACAGGAGAAGAATAAGAATAATGTACGCAATGCATCATGGTCGACGACTGGATCTCGCTTTCCCCAAACCTTTTCTGAAAGTCTTCGTGACGATGTTGCTGATGCCTGTGTAGTGCTTCCCCACGAATGTATTGTCAGTGAGACGGGAGAAGACAAGTGGTAGGAGCATCGCATTAGATGAGATACAACGGATAAACATACTTTCTTAACCGAAAGAAAGCCTCAAGAAAAGTATAAATTTTCACCGGATCATTTTCCGATCCCATCACATGTCACGAGGAGAATAACATTTGAGGAGGCTCATGAAACAGTCAGACCTCTTTATTCGGGTGTCCAACTATAAAAATAAAGACCCAAATCTAATTTCTTTTCTTTTTTGCCTTTGTCACCAGCACGAAAAAGGGAAAGGAAGTAAAATATATAATCCTATATTCCTTTCTTCATCCTTTTCAGTCCATACTCTCTTCCTTTCGGTCCTCTCCGCTCCTTTGTGAGATTATGACAGACAGAGAAAAAAGATGAATGGAAAGGAATTCAAGGCTGACGCAAATTATTTATCACGAGCGATTTAAAGAATCCATTGGTATAATCCTGTCCTGCTCCTGCACTTTACATCCCTATAAGAAGCTTATAAATTAGAAGAAAGCAAATGATGGCATGAGTAGGAGATGCCCACAGTCAGTCAGAACGAAGCCAGTCAAATAACTGAAATGATTATGATGGTTATGATGGTAGTATCTTAGTAGATCATAATAAAGTCGTGTACGATTTTCATAAAGCTTTGTGCAAAGTCAAGTCATCTCATTCCAACTTACCATATACCTTACTTGATGTGTATACATATATTTCGTACAGAACGAGAGAGAAAAAATGGCATAGTAGAAGGAAAAGAGTGTGCACCGTGTGAAAAGAAAAGTCTTCTCAAATGAGAGAAAAGAAAGAAAACGATATGCGTGTTGGTAGAATTGGAAGACGGAATTTTTCTCCTGCTCGTTCCAAAGCTTGGCTCATTCGCCAATCCATATAAAAATGGTCAAAATCCTGTGGAACTATTCAGTTGAGTGAAGAAGAAGCTGGAGTGAAGAGGCTGAGCGCTCCCCACTACGAAGAAAACGCAAGCACTCCGTTCCTCCCTTGAGCGATTGCTCGCTATTGCCTCCCACTACTTTTAACCAAGACTTCAACGACGATTTTTATATGGCAGCACAAACGCATTCTCTTATGAAGACACAGTGGTAAAAGAAAGTCATTCCAGAAAGATAAGTTTACATTTGCATCGGTGCCACTTGGTCTTCCAAACAAAGGAACTTTTTGTTGCAAAGAACAGTCAGTCCTGGACAGTTCCCGGAGGGTATGCGTATCAGTATTAAGATTAATAAGCCCGGGTAGTAGGGCAAAAATAATATTTTGAAAGTATTACGTCGTATAGTAAGCATCGTCCCAGACAAACAGAAGAATTTTTCAATTACGAATTTCCAACATTTCTTTTATATTGTGTATTCAGCGATTTCAGTCCTTTTCTACACGAAAAAAAATTGCTTGAGTAATTGGAAAACCCTGCCAATTTTATGAATAGAAATGTAGGAGAACATGAACCAAAAGAAATTGTAAAGGTAACAAATTTATATATATAGATGGATTATAAGGAATATTGAAGTTCAAAAAAGTCTGAAAGGAACCAGAACAAGAGATATGCAGAAGTAACAAAAACATTAAGCTTTTTACTAATGTCATACATTTTTAGCAATATTTATACCACACATTTGAATTTGGTAGTCATTCTAGAATAACTCTAAAAGCCTAATATAATTCTAATAAAGTAGACTTGGCTCTTTCAAGGTGCGCCGCTTTACAGTTTACACAAATCTAAGAAATGTGTATGTAATACATTTTTGAGAACGGAACAGAAAACTGGAAATAGTCTGAATCAAATCGTTGGTTTAAAAATTTTGCAAAATTACATAAAAGAAGCACCAAACACGTTTAAGAAGGCTTTTTCGCTTTTAAGCAACAAGATTTGTTTTTTTAAAATAATCATATCGTGGAAAAGAAAATTTATTAGTATCGTACGTCAATAGTAATAATAAATGTGTTGCGATAGGAAATAATTGTAAACTTAATGAAGGAAATACCTGAGTTATTGATGAATCATACGAGTTATTGGAAAGTATATACTGTTGTTATTCGGAATTGTTTCACATTACTGTTATTAAGATTTACGAAGTTTGTATGATCTAGTATTGCATCTGATAAGGACAAATCGAATCAGTCTGACTTGAGGGCGAGCAGGGGCATTAGAAGAATTTTTTTTTCTAGAAGCATGTAACAAAAGGCATTATGATTTATTCAAGATAAGAAAGTGTAGGGGGAAAAACGACAAAAAGCGGAGAAAAATAATAAAAGGTTTTTCGGGGTGGCCAAAGAAATATGACAAAGTTTTTGTGGTCGCGTCGGCTTTGTTGCTGCTTCCTGTGTTGTGGAGGCAACTACTGTCCCCACCATCCAAAGCAATCAAACCTGAAGAGTAAAAGAGACCATCACCATTACCATCATTCCCATCATCATCATCACCACGGACATCATCACCACAGGAATGGTGGCAACATTTGGAGGAAAACCGTCGTTTTCGGGATATTCGTGTTTACCCTGTATTTTGCGCTCCTGAGTTTCGTCTCATTCCTTGCGGTCTCCAATCATCGGATGGTGATATCTGCACCAACGAACAGCAGAAATTCCGCCATTAGTCATGTTCACGTCAAGGTAAGACCCGTAAAATAATGTTAACGTATCACTTCGCAACAACCATGTGCCATCAAGCTTGTGGCTTTATTCGTTCTTTTTCCTTATTTGCTCTGAGTCGTGGTCTCCATTGCACTGCTGCTGACATGGGAAATGTGAGACACCCACGCTGGGCTCACGCTCAATCTTGAGTATAGCTACCCATTTCCATGCAAACGTAGAGAAATTGCAAACATTTGTCGCCAAAATTGTTTTTGTACTTTCGCTATTTTTACTGGAAAGAGGTTAATATGATACTCTTTATCCAGCGGAATAATACTGATTTTATTTTGTTTACACCTGAGTAATTCCAAAAACGTGCAATTCCCAATATCCTATGGCTCATGTAGGAAAGCACGAGTAAATAAAAATGGATGAGAGGCTCAATAAAACGGTTTTATTTCCCTATTAGCTTCGAGTGGCGTACAGACAAAGGCGAAATGATATAGAAAATAATAAAGTCCACTGACACATTTCCTCTGCCGTGATCATCCCCCAAAATAATAAAGCTATCCATCTGAACTGTCGCCGGCAAAATGTAGGATAATAGAGGACAGAAGAATCAGCTTTAGCCCTTTTTCTGTTTTTGCTTATCGACCTAAAAGAAAAATAGCAATGCCAAATTGCAAAATAGATGTAACAGGGAAAAGTGACATTTTATATAAAACCATAAAAATAATGACAAAAGCCCATTATGAAATTTCCTCGTGCTCGGGAAATCGTTGCATTGTTCTGGAAAAGTAGCTTACAAGTGTTATAGAGTTCGACTGTCCCCTTTTACGACACTAAATCAACGTAAAGGATGGACCGGAAAAATCAGCCCGGAGGAAGATTAGTAGCATTAAACCCATCATAGTTGATAGTTGATATGCATGAAGCATTAAATAAAATCAGAAAGAAGAATCCATAAAAAGCAGCCGGTGACCGAAAATAGGGGAGAAGTGATAAAAAGAAAGGCAAAATAAGCAGTAAATGACATCGGCCGGAAATCATAAGCGCCATCGTCATCATCAAGAGATGTATTTTCCAGCAATACACAAGCCCTTTATTCTCCAGGATACACTAAATCCATGATTACATTTTTCTCCATACCTCTTCCGCCGTTGCCTCACTTTATACCCGTGCCTCATTTTGTACGTCATGGGATTAAAAAAGGGGTTGTTCAGAGAACAAAAACTAATAACATCTTATTTAGCGTCATTTCAAAGAAAACATTTATTGTCTCCTGAAAATGGAGGAACAAGAAGGAAATGATTAAATTAAAAGTTTCCGCAGGATGACAAAATGAAAAAAGGAGGATTCGTAGTTCATTACCTCTCTTAGAAAAGATATGAATTATGTTGAACCACTATCACTATACACTCACTTCAACGTGAAGTGCCTAGAAGTACCCATGCTCACTTTTGATCCGAATCGGCAACTACATTTAATCAACTTTTTGCTTATGTTGCCATAAGCTGGTGTTATTTCTGGGCATTTTTTCTGTAAAAATTCCAATTAAAAATGACTTTTCCAAAATGTTCAAACAACTTTCTTTACTTCAAAATCATCTCTGTTTATTTTAATAAATTGTTGGGAAGAAAAACGCATCTGATGTGCATTTCTCTTTGGTTAAAAGTGAAAATGCTCTTAAAACTTAGGTGATACAAATAGGTTGTGTTATGCGATGTTAAAAAGTTGAATGCATTCCATCCATTTGGTAGGCAATATTTTTTTTCTCAAAAGATGAGGATGCATTAATATGGTAAAAGAATGTAAATTTTCCCCACGAGAAGTGAGTCAGTTTTGATCGCATGACCATGTGAGTTGGCTGGAAAGAAAAAGGCATTTTTGTGGGGAGAGTGGGAGATTAAACAAAGTTTGATAATTAGTTTTCACTGCTGCTTTTGCTTCACCTTAAGTGATGGTGCCGCATGTGCTCGCTGTTACAGACTGAATTTTAACTTGGAATTTATTCATATTTTAGTTGGGCAAAAATAGTTAGGTAGAAAAAGAACACGTTTCTGAAATATTATTTGATGATTCGAGAGATGTGAAATTGTCTTCTTCATTAGACTTTATTTTGAACGCATTTGAACGACCAAAAACTGAGAAAGCAGTTATTACAAAAAGAGAGATAAGTACTATAAATGTTTGCTGCTGCATGTCTTATATGACAAAGGGCAATTTAGTTATACAACTTTTACCATACAGCTAAATAGAGCATTGTGCTACAGAAAAAAAGTTTTATGCTACAACAATGCCTTTGTTAAGACAACTAGATTGACAACTTAATTGGAGTCGGTTAAGTTAGGTCTTCTCACTTCATGATGCAGGCGGGTTTCACATTTCATAGATATCAAAGGAAGAATGTTGCCTAGGCCTAATTCGGATTAGAGGAATATATAATTAATGGAAAACTGATCCTAATTAGTTACATGTTTATGATCTAATTGCCAGTAGTTCCTCACTGAAAAAAATATCAGCAGTACTAACACAAATAATACATGGATCAGTCTCACGATCTTACGCTACAATAGCTATTGTAAATTGTATCTGTAATGTTTCAGGTAATATGCTTAAACAGCAAGAAATCTGCCTTAGATTGCATTCGCGAAAGTTGCAGAGTCAGCTTTGTTTGGTGGTGATTGTAAAAACACCACTTTCCCGTTATCCCTAACTCGTTGTTAGTGGTGAAAGCAGTGAAGGACTTAGTTTGGCTAGTTAGCGATTGTATGAAAACGATGGCACATGTCAAGTCAAACACTTTGAAAGTACCAATTTCTCGCTAATTCAAGTGCAAGTTAAGAGAGTTGTGGACAAGGTCTATCTCTATTACAACTTAACATGGCATTGTGAATGAGAAAAGGCGGAACAATAGGAAGTTTTTAAAAAGCGGAAACAAGTTTCAAGTATGTTTCTACATTGATAAGTAAGTTACATGGTTAGGAGTAGTCATGGTCCTATTTTGAACGTAAATACAAACCATAAATACATATACCATTAAAGTTAAGCACAATCAAAATTCCTGCCGCACCATCATGATCCCTATCCAATTGGAGATTGGGTTGTAAGCAAGGGAAGAAGGCAAGCCGGGCTGAAGTGTCTATCTTCCGGTAATTAGTATCCAACCCGAGAATTACTGGCTTAAGATGTTCTTCGCGTGTGTATACTTATGTATTTTCGAGAAAGAGATGTGAAGGCGAGAGTGAAAGTAAAGTAAGCAACTGCTTGTGATAAGCGTAATGTAAAGGATCAAACTTTCGACAAAATTCTAAGAAATCTTATATCGATACAAAACAGATCTGCAAGATTTAGCGATGAAAAATAGGGCTGAGCTCTTGGTTTCGTGAATGCTGTCACAGAATTTTCTTTGATCGGCACCGGTGGCTGCAGCCAGTAGTCTGTGGTATGGGTTCGTTGGTTTCGACTTTTTTCTTATCAGACAAAAAAATGAACCTGTGAGATGAGAAGTTGAAGAAGAAGAAAAGATTTCAAAAAGTAGAAAGTACGAATTGTATATCTCGTATGACTACCACAAAAATGTTCATGTTTTTTCTCGGTTTTGGTTACTAAGAATGTAAAAGAAAAAGCTGATATCGGTTGACTTCTCTCTTCTTGCATGCGTCTTTTTTTGCACATCTGTTAAATGCAAGACCAAAAGAAAAGAAAAATCTCTATACCACATGCTTAATGTACTTCTAACGGGGAAAGGAGAATGGTACATTCTACATAATGTGCAGAAAAACTTTCTTAAGGAAAAACGACTCCAGTGAGGAGGAAAAAAAGTGAATTTTTTTTTCAGTTTTCGCTGCACTTTGTAGTTTTGTTCCCGTGTCCGTTTATCTGTTCTAAGCAGATTGTGTGTCGGTGGATGAATGTGCGGAGATATATGTCTACCTAAGCATATATATTTCTCTTTGTGGTCTTTGATCTCCCTTTCTTTTTATATTTCTTTTTTTCGTATAGCGCTGTCGGTCTCCACATAACATCAGCGAAAATTCCTTTTTAAGCTTCTTCCTTTTTTCTTATTTTCTTCTTCTCGCTTTTTTTCTTTCATTCATTTTCTGGCAAATTATCTCACAGAAAAAACGAACGTATGTGAAGAAGCAGGTTATTCTTAAGACTTCGCAAAATTTTTTATCGCCTGAGCTTTACTCTGATGTGAGGAAAATTGGTAATAGGTAACATAGTGGAGAAAGCTATGCGACCACTTTTCGACGACGGCAAAAATGAAATGAATGGAATGGATACATTTTTTTTTATTTTGTGCTTTCTTGAGCTTTTCTTCTAGTTTGGTCCTGCTAGAATCAAATTCCTTTATTTCTGTTTCATCAATGTGTGTGGTATTTCCGTGCCTGTGTGTGTGTGCTTGATTGCGGCTAAACAGTTCGATATTGTGTATCCCATTCTCTCGTCTCCGCAAAACCAAATGAAGTACGTTATATGTGCACAAGGGAAAGATAAATCTGCGGTGATTAAGTTCATGTCAAACGCAATTAATTTCCCTGCTTTTGCCATCTTTTCTGTTGTAAGTTCAATGAAAAAGGGATGTTCACTTGAGGAATAAACCTTTTTCCGATAGACTAGTAGTAGCATGGATTCTGTTCTTACATTTTGGCCCGAGAATAAACTCAAATTCTCTCTTTTGGATCAAGCTAATCAGGATTTTTTTTGCGTACACACATGCACGAAAAAAAGATTCGTTTGTTTCTCTTCATTGGATAAATTAAGGATACCAATATCAAAGGTTTTCTGTTTGAACTCCACATGTTTATCCTTTTCCACTTTGCCGTACAACTAGAAAATTAGAAATGTTTTAGTAAACTGGGTTTTCTCATGGCCACAACATGAAAAAGCAATATATACGTTTGTCTGACTCAAACTCACGGTCTGACGATCATTGCTTGCCTAGTTCAGTTGTGGATTAGTATTTCCTTCTGAAAATAAATGTTCGGCCACAGAAGCTTAAACAAGGTATAAATGAAAAAAAGAAGAATCGTACCTTTCACCCAATTGAACATTTTGGATGAAGGAATATTGGCTGTAGTTTTAAAAGGAACGTATAAACAAAAGAGATCAAAGAAAAGGAGAAGCAACAGCATTATTTTGCTTTGGTGAAATGGGAGCAGCAATCAGGCAGAGGGATGTAACAAAAGTGAACAAAAAACTCTCACAAGTATTGATTGAAGCGATTATTTAGAAGAATTGTGAATTGATAACCGTTAAAATTGGAATTTTTTTCTTTGGAAATGAAGCTCCATTCGAATTTGTACGATACTTTTAAAAAAAAGGAGCAAACTAAGAGAGTCATGCGGCAACGAACTGTGGTGGATATTCTTTTAAAGCATGTTTAATTACATACCAATACGCTGTCGGCCACGTTCGATTCAGACCTCACAATTTTTTAACTTCCGTCGAGCCGTAAAATTGTGCAGATCAATTGCGCAGTTTTCTAAATTTTTGGTTCATGTACATCATTACATATAACGTCACACTTTTCTTATGTATTCATATCATGTTTTATCGTGATGTTGGACAAAGTTTTTAGTAGAGAAATGAAATTGGTATAAAAAGCTTGTCAAACAATTGCAGTTACGTAGCTGAGAATAAAAATTTCAAAAAGGCAATTTGCATTCGTAATGGTGATAGGGCATTGGCAATTTGGAGATTATTGTTATAATAGTTAGCTTATTAGCCATATTTTATGCCATCAGACCACGATGATCGAAGGGCATTCTTTACAAGATATAATTGATATTGTTTTAATAGTTTCAGTGAAAGTTTTTAACTTTTATAAGCAATAAGCACTCATTTAAAAGTTATCTACAATTTTTGGTCAGCGAATGCTTCACATAAATTCCATATAATTGTTTGTAGACGTCTCGAAAGAGATATCACAAGTCGTATGTTTAAAAAAGATTTAATCGCTCGTCGTTGTTGCATTTCGAAATGCAACAAAAAATTAAAGTTTATAGTAACAGTCTTTCTCAATTTTTAAAAAGGTAAAAAGGTTTTTTAAAAAGGTTTTGAACGAACTGAAACAATTTGATGTTTTTATTTCATAAAAGAAACAGTTTTTTAAACTCCCGTTATGAATGGAAGAGTTTGACTGAAAAGTTGCCCTCCTCATAAGTAACGCATGTTCCTTACAATTATAACGTCGATCGGTAACGTTTTTTAGAGTTATTTTGTGTACACATAGATAGACACATCAAAATCAATTCTTGGTTGCAACTAAACTACGCAATAAATTATTACAAAATAGTATATTATTACGTAGTAGAGTAGAGCAAAGGAAACATTGATTTTACCTTGTGGTCTGAACAGATCACAACTTTCAAAACAGTTCACCTATTGACCTTAAATTAGAATCAGCGATCAGCATACACTAGATATCGCACGCAAGCTTATACATGTGTCGCTTTTTTCATTACACAGCTGACCAATCAAAATACAAGGTGTATAGAATCTAGCCAATCACTTTGCAACGTGTATAAGCCAATCAGCTGCGAGGCAATGCT